>OW569405.1:115828219-115999219 GCA_937654795.1 Cistogaster globosa | reverse complement strand
AACACATGCGCCCTCTGAACTCACTGTGGAACAAAATATTGTTTATAAATTAATTTATGTTGTGACCAAAATAAATTATCACCAATCACTTGGCTGAGCTGTAATAAGCTCAATGGTAAAAAAAATATAAAAACTAAGGCAGTTAAAGTTAAAGCACTATAAATAAAATATTTTAATTAATAATTACAGAACGTTGTTTTATCGCATCAAAAAAATTTTTCTTTACATAACATCACAGCGAAATAAATTGTTTTAAATATTTGTCTTCGAATTGCTAAAAATTAAATATATCAATAATAACAGTTTTGATTCTTTTATTACTTGATACCAACACACACACGCTGGTATCAAGTAAAACTTACTTTGATACAAGCAATAAAAAAACAAAAAATTTAATTTAAGATGTAATACTAAACAATTATATAATGCTTTAGAAATAAGATTATTGAAAATAAAAATAATCAGTTTTGTAAAAACAATGACTTTATCATACAATTTGCGAAGGAAATGGAAAATGGGCAACGAAAAATTTCAGTGAACAATACTTGAAATAAGATACATAGCAATGAAGATGTACCACACAAATCAAGATAAAAAAAGCAATCATTCTTAACAAAACAAAAATAATCCATAAAGCACAGGTAATTTTTTAAAAACATTTTTTTGTAATATATATATTTCTAATATCCTGTTTTTGATTAAAAATATATTGAGTAGTTTTGTATACGTCTCTTGGTATGTACAGATATGATACATGTTTTATGTGCAAAAGTTATTATGAAGTTATATTATATTAACCAATCAAATATAGATGTCTTCAAAAGAAAATATATATGACAATTTGCCAACGAATAATCTTCGCTAAATCTTTGCCTGGGTGATTGGATAATAAAAAAATATATTAAGTTAAATATAAAATTATATATAACTTGGTTAAGCAAGCATACAACTCAGACAGGATTTAGAGCAGGTAATATTTGTTTTATTAATATTTCTTTCGTATTATGTTGCTCCTGAAACCTTAGTTAACACAAAAAAATTCCAAATACTAAAATGTAATAATAATTGTATACATATTAGAAAGTCAAAAGGACAAATAAATATTATGGCAAACTCAAAAATAAGGAAAAAATGAAGAAAAAGAAGGCTTAAATATGAAAGTAAATTTCTAAATTATCATTTTTTTACATTTTTCTAATTTTTTTTTATATTTTGGCTGAATACAAGCAGCTCAAAAGTGAAATAGAAAACCACTCCATTCAAATCTTAACATATAACAATATCTTTCCATTTTACATTTTTCATATTTTCTTCTTATATATGTATATGTGCATATATATATACGTGTATATGTATATATACATATTTTGAGTTCTTATGCATAGCGAAGTCGATTGAGTAATGTCCTTCTGTTCATAGTAAAAATTTAAATATGCCAATCGATCACACATTTTCGAAAACATTGCTATTGAAAATTAGCAAGATCATTCAATGTCCTTCGAAGCAGCGGGCAAAACAACACGGCTACCTGTAATTTTTCTCTATCATTTTGAACAATGAAGTAACTCCATTAAAAATGAGGCGATAGCGAATTAAGAGTAAGTCAAATCATAAGGTATAAAAATCTATAGAAAGGTAAGATAGTGCATCACAATTTTAAGATATCAATATTTAAAAGCTATTAAGGAGATCATTCAGGAAAAACTTAAATTTTTTAAAAGTTCTTAACCTATAAAAAGCTAATAACATTTTTATGTAAAACTATGTACATATATTGATTATTTTTTTTTTTCTTACTTTTTTTAATTTTGCATAGCCGCATATAAAGTGAATGTGCTTCATTTCTGTCAAAAAATAGTTCTATTTAAATGGAACAAAACTTCGTTATTATATTTCGAGTATTTTTATAATTGCAAAATATTCCACCATAAAAGCCTACAAATGTGATTGACGGTGTTATGGGAATTTTTTTCACACGGGCACTTGCAAATTAATAATTAAAATTTAAATCACGGGAATATTAATTTGAAGGTGCCTTTGCAAAAAACAAAAATGAATTATCATATTGGTTTGTGATGTTTTATTGTTTTTTTTAAATATTTTATATTTTATATCTTCTTACTGTATAAAAAGCCAAAAAATGTCGGCGGTATACAGTGGATATTGTTGGTTTTGCTAAAACTTTTTTTCTTTGCTTGATTGTTTGGACAAAGATCTTCGTGAGAGGTTTCCTGAAGAGCTAAGTAAGCATTAGCGAAATGACCATCGAAACATGCTTTCAACCTCAATAGGCAATATCGGCGATTCAAACTGCTCCATTCGGAGTGGAACACATTTAGCATACGGCGACCGCAGCAACATACTTATTAAAATTTAAGTTGATTTCGATAAAAAAGGCCTCTCAATTGGGCCTCGATTGCGATTTGACACCTCTCGAATGTTAACTGTGAGGCCAAGTCTTAGTTTTATACTGAAAAACTAGCAGCAATGTTCGCTTTATAAGTTACGTTTGACGACCAATACTCGAAAAAGTGGACCAAGACTGGAAGTCCAGATTGAGCTTCGTTAAAAACAATCACTGGGAGCATATGCCCGTAATCATTTTTAAACGTAATTTTTATTTCGAACAAAATAATGTTTTGAATTTTTTTGTGTATTTTTTTACTAATATTCAAAGAGTGTTAGCAGTCTCAATGGTGAACTTACAAATTTTTCAAATTTCCTTTAAAAAATGACATTAAGTTATTTAAACTTATTGCTCCAAAGATATTTACTCAAACTTGAAAATGTTTTAAAACTATATTTTCATAAGAAAGTTTATTGTTTGAAATCTTTTCTTCTATACATTTTCCCTTTAATATAAGTTGTTAAAAAGATAAAAAAGAGTTCTCCTAAATTAAACATCTCTTTGTTTAACTTTCCGTGACTCTTCTTTAAATTTCTATAGATTTTCTGGTAATTTTCTCAGAAAATTTTCGCTTACTTTATACTTGTTTAACCACAGAAACCTCTAACTACAACGAGCATATAGAATTTTAAAATCAAAAGTTTTGTAGTTATTACTACAGACACACGTTTAAAAAAGACAATTTACTAGCAAATTTACGGAAACGCATAAGCGCACTTGTGTATAGAAAATTTTGTTAACATCTTAATCAACCATTAGATATACATACACATACATACTTGTTGTATGTTGTACTCTTACGATATCAGAACAAACACTCCCGTTTAGTTTATGCAGAAGAAATATAATCTTGTGGTCAAATACTGCAACAAAATAATTCGATGCTGAATGTGCACTTCCATATACTCAAATAAAATAGGTAGTCTGTATGAAAAGGACTTAAAAAAAAAGAAAATTAATGGGAATTAAAAAAAGATAAATGCAACTATCTAGAAAATGCTACATTAAACTCTACTCTAGTGTTTATTATATATATTTTTTTAATTTACTTACATAATTTATAAATAATTTTTATATATAGTTTTCCATTTTAGTTTATAAAACTGTAGAAATAATTATTCCAAGCGATCTTTTTAACAGATTTTAGATGTAGCAAATATTTTGTACAATAAAAACGCAGTTACATATTTTAATGATGACGAATTTATTATAACTTTAAACAAATCTAAATGCAAATTGCTCCATTGAAGCATTACTGAGAGCTGATGTTGATATATATTTAATTTAATTAAATAACTATTAATTTCAAAAGAGGAAATAAGTTTTTATTGATTTTTAAAATGTTAAAAAAATATAAATAAATAATGTTCTCTTATATTCAATTCGTGCGTCTGGCTACAATTATTTCAATGACTGTTTTAACACACTCTTGTTGTGAGTTTGTTGTGATTCGTAAGACATGTGCAAAAATGCACGCTGAACCTGTTCAACCATCCAGTGCATAATATACTCGGGCGGCCGTAAGAGTCAAACACAAATTCTCCAACTTTACAAGCCAACCGCTGTGTTACCAACTCAGCCAGGACCGCCTATGGATTTCATATTGTAAGTTCGCTCACTAAATTATGAACCATGAGTTTCTTGTTTTACTAGCAGGCTTTTAACCCTTCTCACCTTCTGTGCATACAGACTTCAATAAGATTTGTCTTTGGTTTCATAGCAATTTCTGTTCCAGACTCCATAAGATATAAGGTTTTTTCCACTTATTATCCCTTTAAAACACACACACACACAACTAAAGTTTTGAAAAATGCTAACGTCTTTATTGTTTCACTGTCAACTTAAGAATGAATCCTATTACTAATGAACACGCGTATTTAAAGAAATTATGAAACAAGAAATTCAATTGTTGTTCTTAAAAATATACAAAAAAAAGAAAATAAAATAGAAAATTCTTGAGACTTACACCTTTAATACAACTCATCCACAGGGGCTACTCAAGAGCATTTTTTTTATACTCAAGGCTTTGTTAACATTTGAATTTATATCAAGCAATTTAACCAACGAGCAGAAAGATACCTCAAGCAACATAACCAAGATGTCTGCTCCACGTGTGTAAGCTTAATTTTATTTTTAATCGACCCATGCATACTACAGTTTTGGGGGTGACAGCAATAACATTTGTAGCTCTGTTTGGATTTTATTGTTAAATATAAGCAAAATTTTGTCAAGTTTGCAGCTCAGGTGTGTGATAATAAACTTTGAATTCCTTTTTATAGAAACATGAGGAAATCCTGAAGGTATTTAAAGAGTTTAATGTGCTTTTTCTGTATTTGCATAAAAAGCACTTAAATTTTTGATTTCTTTCTATAAAAAGTTTACAGACGAATTGAATGCTTGTAATACGGAAATAGCACATAAAATTTAATTATAGAAAAAAAAAATAACATATTATTATTGTTTACCTTTCTGTCTTCTTAATGACCAAATATAACGATTGATGTTACTTAACTTTCCAGCTCATAATTTACATCTATGTAACCATTTATTTTACTTCCAACACGGTTCTCATTATTCAGGCCTCTTAACCCATGCCTCTGTTACGGTCAATCGAACCGTCTTCCACCCGTATTATATGTCTTCTGCAAAGCTTCTCAGAGGGATTTTTCTCCTTCCGAGTACATCTTTTCAGAGTAATACTTCTTTTTCTCATAACTTATCTTTTCTTTATATACCAACGATTAGAGAAAAATTTTTTCCTTTTAAATGTGAAAAGGGTGTAACTTTTAACAGGCTTCTTACAGATTTTACTTTCGGATTACTCCAGATCATTTTGTAAAACATTTCAATCTGCGTACAGCTCACATTACTAAAGCTAAAGGTTGAATTAGGGAATTAATGCTAGACTTCCCTGCTTCCATTCGACAAAAATAAAAAACAAAACGATGACTTTTTATACTGACCTTTTATATGTATGCTTGGCCACATGGCTACAATTTAGTTTATGGTCGTGTGAGTATTCTTAAGTCACAATATATGTGGATAGAGTAAAGAATTATTATTATTAAATAGTTACAAAAGTATTTTTTGAATGGTGTTCGCTTAGGAAAGCAAATTTTTATTTTGCTAGACTTATTTGTATTTATTTTTGTTTTTCGTTATCATGAAACTCTATTTAAAAAATTCATAAACGAACATGAGAAGAGAACTAAAAGAAAAATTATTTTTAAAAATGTTTTCAATTGAAGATAATTTATAAAGTTTATTTTTTTATTCATTTTTGCAATAGAATAGTTTTAAAATGCGTCAAAAATTATTTTGCAAATATCTGATGTTAGCTGTTGTCAAATATATTTATTTTCTGTAGGTGAGAATAGTATAAACTATTCTCTTTGTAAATAAAAATCATTTTACAGTGCAAAATTAAATAAATTTTTAATACAATTTTAATAGATTTGCTTTTCCTTCATAAAATTTTGGCAAGATTTAAGCTGTGTGCCATGTGTATGCTTGACCTCAATTGAATGGTAATAAAGCTGTCGACGGCATCTTACTTCAACCATAGCAATTTTTATAATGATCAATTTGTAGGCCGTATTAAAAGTTCTTTTCGTGGAGTAATTTGTTGTCCTCTAATTAAGTATAACAACTATTTTGTTTAAAATTTAACATAAATTTTGCTTAGCCCTAGAGAAAGAGAGAAAAATAAATCATAATTTTCTAATAATTTTTGTTCAACATTTTTACTAAACCTCAAAACTTCTGAAGCTGTTGTGCTGGAAAAATTTAATCTTATTGTTAAATCTTTGAATAAAATTTTATGTTTTCTCTACAAACTTAATGAAGCTGTCTTTTACGTTTTTTTTTTTTTAATTCATACATCTCCCTGTTGCTTGTACAGCTATTGAATGACAGATAAATAAAATAGGTTTTTTTTACCAAAAATATAGTTTTTTTTATAAGAATTTTGTCATATGTTTAACAAGAGACAGTTATAAAATATTTTAGAAATACTTTAAAAAAGTTATATATACTACGCATACAGTGAATTGATTGATAAAATTTTGTTAAAAAAATTTGGAATACCAAAGGTTTTTTTTTGTTTTTTGCTTGCTACAAATATTTAAAGTCGCTCATTACATTATTTCTAATTCCCTCATGCGAACAAACTATAGTTGCGACTTGACTGAGGACATACTTTAAGTAATTTTTTTCTTAATTCTTTTGAATCTGCTTTTGTTCTTAAAACATCAAGTATCACTTCTTGTATTGTTCGTAAAATGTAATTTTGCTTGAAAATGTAAATTACAAAACAAGATTAATTGCGAGAATGAGAATACCTGTGAATCCAGTTTTTTCAAACTTTTTCAGATGACAGAAGATATATAATTATTACCATCTTATGTCAGGAATATAAGAAATAATTGTTGTCAAGAATAGTTTCTAATCGAGACCAACACTTGTGCATAATTGTAAACAAAATTAATTTTTTTAAGATAAAACAGTATCAATTTGGAAGTTCACAATTGTTCTTAGTACATCATATATTTATTGTAAAAGCTAGAGAAAATCTATAAAAAAATCATTTGAATGAGTAACTGAAAATCACTTAATCGGTCGAGATTGTTTTGTAAGTTTACACAAATACACAAAATTATCCAATTTTTCTTGTTTTGTTACGAAATTGTACAAAAATATATTTTAATATCTACTTTTTAAATGACTACCTGTTGATGAGACAGACGCACAAAATAAACGTTTATTTCTCTCACCTTTGCTTATGTATAAATATATAAATATAACTTGTCAGATTTTCCATAACAAAATACATATGTATCGTTTAAATGGGTTAAAACACTTCTTATGTTAAATACATACACATGAAAAAGTCTTATGACAAATGTTCATTTAGAGCGTGTTCTGTTTTTATATGACAAAGCATATGACTTCCAGTGGTGTAGCTTGTTTTTTCTTCACTTATATCGTTTTTAAATTATCAAAAAGTGCAAAAAGTACTAAAATCGTTGGAAGCAGCATAGAGTTGACATCTTTATTAGCATTAATAGAGCCGCTTACCAAGCAACTGTTGTAAACAATGATTTACTTTATTTTTATTTTACTTTGAAGGTTATGTCAGAAGTAATTTGCATGTACGTTTAAACGCAAAATTTAAAGCCATATGTAGAAAAGACTACTTTGACCTACATAAGGAATTACATGTGGATTTTCAAACTGACAAGTCATATGTAAAAAAATAATTAGCCAAGGAAGAAGAAAATACAACAACGCATATCCTTATCTATAAAGAAAAACACTTTTTCTTGATTGTAGCCGCTTATAAACTTTTCTACATAAAAAGAAGTAGTCAAATATATACACATGATGTCAAATTTTAATAAACTTAGTAAACTTATAAGCAATAGGTCTTTTTGTTTATTATATATATTTTCAATATTTCGCTACTCCATTGTGTAGCATCTTCAGGAAAACAAATATTTATTAAAACAATATAAAACAATAACAAAACATGAAGTAAAAAATTTTTCAAACTAACATATTTTGGAAAACAAAAAATATTTTGTCAAATAAAAATTTAAAAAAACAAATACAAAGTACAAAATTATTTCTTATTTAATAAATATCTATAAATCTGAGCTACATTATCTGTGTCTGCCTAAAAATTAATTCTCTGTGCTATTGGTGTATTAATAATTTGTAACATTTCTAAAATATAACGTCTTTTATAATTGTTTTCTATGTTTATTACTGAAACATTTTCAAAATTGGGATAGTGATTTAATCTGGCACAATGAGATGCTAATGCAGGTTTTTGTGAATTAATATTTTTATATCTTTGATCAGATTTATGACCAGCAATTCTAGTTTTTAGTTTATTTTTCGTTGTTCCTATGTATACTTTATTACAAATCTCATTATCATTTCCGCTACATTGAATCTTATAGACTAAATTTGATAATTCCTGATTCAGTATTTTATCTTTAGTTTTACTAAATAACCTTTTTAGTGTATAGTGTGTTTTGTATGCCAATCTGTATTTGCTGCAGTCAAAAATTTTTGATTTCTCTAACCTTTCTGATATTCCTGGTACATAAATTAAAGACTTATAAATCATTGGCTCAATTATATTTCTTTTATTTATATTATTCCTATTTTTATACTGCCTAATTAATCTATTTATAAGATGAATAGGAAAATTATTATCATTTAATACATTTCTAATTTTCTCCTCATTCTTTTTATGAAACTCAATGTCACTTATCGTAAGTATTCTTTCTATTCAATTTTTAGCTGCATTTATTATAATTCGCTTACTGTGTTTAGAATAAAAGTTAATGATTCTTCCAGAAGCTGTTGGTTTTTGGTACCAATCTATTAATATATTATTTCCACTCCTAATGAGTAAAGTATCTAAATATGGAAGTTTTGAATCACATTCTATCTCTATTGTAAAACTAATACAAGGATCAAAATCATTAAAAGTTTTAAGTAAATTATTAATGCCATTTTCTGATATTACACAAAATAAATCATCAACATATTTGGTCAATATTATTGGTTTAATATTAAGTTTTTCAATACATGTGTCTAATAGTTTCTCCATAACAATATCAGCCATAATTGGAGAGGCAGGAGATCCCATCGGTAATCCATTCTGTTGTTTATAAAATTTATTATTATATTGGAAATATCTATTGTCTTCAATACAAAATTTAACAATACGTAGAAACAAACATTTTTCTATATTTGTATGTCCTTCAATAATATTCCATTTTTCCAACGAAAAATAAACTAAAAACTAGAATTGCTGGTCATAAATCTGATTAAAGATATAAAAATATTAATTCACAAAAAACTGCATTAGCATCTCATTGTGCCAGATTAAATCACTATCCCAATTTTGAAAATGTTTCAGTAATAAACATAAAAAACAATTATAAAAGACGTTATATTATAGAAATGTTACAAATTATTAATACACCAACAGCACAGAGAATTAATTTTAAGGCAGACACAGATAATGTAGCTCAGATTTATAGATATTTAAAAAATAAGAAATAATTTTGTACTTTGTATTTGTTTTTTAAAATTTTTATTTGACAAAATATTTTTTGTTTTCCAAAATATGTTAGTTTGAAAAATTTTTTACTTCATGTTTTGTTATTGTTTTATATTGTTTTAATAAATATTTGTTTTCCTGAAGATGCTACACAATGGAGTAGCGAAATATTGAAAATATATATAATAAACAAAAAGACCTATTGCTTATAAATTCAATAAAATATAATAATTAAAAAAGGTCAAATAAAAACATTATAGAAAGTTATTAAACCAAAACCATTAACTTGTACCCATATATTATTAGTGTTTTTTTTTTTTCTTTTTTTTAAAAAAGAAAAGCTTTACTAAAATAAATATATAATTTTTATGACTAACAAACTGAGATAGTTTTTTATTTGACCTTTTAATTAATTGTATTATGTTTTTCCTGATGATGCTTCACAAAGGAGTAGCGAAATATTGAAAAAATAAAAATAAAAGATAAAGACCTTGTGTTTGAAAATAAGTTAAAGATGTAACAAATTAAGTTAAAATAATTCACATTATATTTTCGCAATGCACTTTGGTCTTTTCAATGTTGTGTGAAAGAACTCATTTATTAAAATTAACTGTTAAATCTAAAATTGAAATTTTCTAAATTTTAAAATCAGTAATTGTATGAATAGTTCAAAATTTAATTATAATAAATCTTTAAATTTTTCATCTGAAAAATTGAATACTGTAAAGTTATTACATAATTTCCTTATACCAGGGAAAGGTGCTTCGCAAATTTAAAACGGTAATAATAAAAATAATGCACGTAGAAAAATATAAATAAAACCAGACGAATAAAGTTAAATGAAGCGCATAATTGGATTTAAAATTTATTGCTAAATAAACTGGTGTGCGTTTTTCATTTCCCTTTTTTTTTTATTTGAATAAAAATTGTTTCTTAATCTTTTTTGTTAAAGTAACAGCTATTAAAATTTATAATCATATTTTTACTAGAAATGCAAAATTTTTTTAGAATTCAATAATTTGTTTATTTTAAGGCATAGTAAAAACAAGTGAGAGTGCTATATTCGGATATGCCGAATCTTATGTACCCTTCATCACATATATAAATCTAGTTTAGTTAATTGACCCCAATAAAAAAAAATTAAAAAAAGCAATATAAGGGGGACAAAGAATTAAAACATAAGAAAGCAAAATTAAGTCCATTATATAAAAATGTAATCGGCTCTTAATGGGTCAAGCATGTAAAAAAATAGTACTTCTACAGCTATAAATTGATAACCATTTTGGATGTTACACAATCGTACTTTCGTATAAAAATATATGAGGCTCATAAATCGGAAAATATGGGCGAGCGCCAATTTTACAACTTAATTTTTGTTTTCTTCTTTTTTAATTCTCTATCCATCTCGCTGTTTTTAACAGTAATATTTTTGATCAATTCCAATATTTCTTTTTGTAATTACAAAACGAACACGGAGGGACAGAAATCAGAATATGGGGTATGAAATGGATATTGTACATATAACAACTGGAATGACAAACTTGGATATACTGTTTCCATCTGTAGTGATCGGTATCATTATCTGTAGTCAAGGTGGTAAACACGATGACTACGTATCAATCCTTTCGGCAATCAAAAAATAAAAATATTTTTTTCTGTTTAATTGTATAAATACATATTCAGAAGTAACATTAAATATGCAGCCTCTTTGGTCGGTACTTCTTCAAAGCATATTCGCCGGCAAAGTAAAACAACTAATAAAATGGCCATATATATCTTCGTCCTTTCACTACCTGCTTTACTTCTCATCTTTACCTTTCCTAAAGAATGAGGCACGATTACGAAAATAACTAAATAGGTGTTAAGGCCTGAACTGCTACTTCTCTTTACAAAAAATCAGTTACTTCCCACACAAAGAAAATATTTAGGGTTCGTATTTGGCAGAGCCGTTTCTTTCAAATTTGTCATCATTATCGCCTTCAAGCTGTAAAAGTTTACACAGAGACAGACCGAGTGATACTTCACATGAAAAAAAAAAATATTTATTAATAACAATAACATTTTTAATCAAAGCAATTAAAAGCTTTCTGTAAAATTCTTAAAAATTAGGAAAGGAAAAAATAATTGGTTAGCTAAGTATAAAAATAATAACCATTTTAAACTTATTAGGCAATCTAAACCCATAACACAGGATAAATGTATTAACTATACGATCGTATTCTTTGTAAAAAAGAAGAAAAAATTTTAGAGATCTATCGTCAATTTGGAAAAAGCTACTAGAGTATAAAATGTGCTTCACACTTTAGTTTACTAAAAAAAATATTGTCTTAGTGTACAATGAAAAGGACAGTAAATACGTTTAAATTTGTTTTGAAAATCCTTACAGTTTTCTATATAAAAAATTGTTGCTTATGTTGCTTGTAACCACAAAGCACAAAAGTGCTGGCAGCACAAAAATTTTGGATATTTTTAAACTTTAAGTGTCTTTTTTGAAGGTGTGAAATCTAGTAACATCCATTACACTGAGTTCTTTTGGATGGAGATAATTATTTACGTAACTCTAGCTCCTAAAAGTAAAAATTTTTTTAATAAAACTTAACTGTTTTGCTCTCTCCCTCAGACTCCCTGACTACTGTAGCGTCTTTCAAGCCGAGGTAATGGCCATTCTGAAAACATCCGAAATAGCGCTCAGGGACGAACTTTCTGGTCATGCTATTCGGATATTTTCGGACAGTCGGGCGGCAATCAGGGCGCTTGCTTGTGCATATAGTACATCTAAGCTAGTCCTGAGTTGTCGATCATTACTGAACACTTTATCGGAGCGATCACAGATTGACCTGTTTTGGGTCCCTGGCCACAGGGATATCCAGGGCAACTGTGAGGCCGATGATCTCGCAAAACGGGGCACATTGCTTCCTAATGTCTCCCCGCTACCAGACATTGGAATTCCTCTGGCAACGGTGAAAATGGCCATAAAGAACCACTATCTAAATTTGGCTCGCAAATTATGGGTAGATAAAAGTTCCTGCTGTGTCTCCAGACAACTGTGGACTACACTGGACCTCAAGCGGACCAGGCAGCTGCTCACACTGGACAGAAAATCCATAAGTATCACGGTCTTTGTACTTACTGGACACTGTCTAATCCGTAGGCATGCGGAAAGACTTGGTCTGCCTTTTAATGATTTCTGCTGCAGTTGTGGCTCGGAGGATGAGGAAGAGACCGTACTGCACCTCCTGTGCCACTGCCCATCCCTGGCTCGAAGAAGACTAAGAATTCTGGGCTCACTCTATAAGGGACATAGCGAAGTTCATCCGTGAATCCTCATGGTTCTCGGCTGGGTAATGGGAGTCATGCCGCCTTCTTTGTGGTATCACAACGGGCCATTCGTTTGTGCTCAATTGAGCTTCGTCGCGAGAGGCTGCCACTCCTAACTAACTAACTAACTAACTAACTAACTAAACTGTTTTGATTTTCATTTACACACTTATTTTTTACTAAGCAATTTTTAACTGAACACTGTTCCGAACAGAAAGCACTTGGACGTTGAGTTAAAGTGTATGTTACTAAAGTTGTTATATTTAATTTAAAACCCACTTGAGCATTGCCACTAGCTAAGTGGAATATAAAGAAAGAAACAAAACAGACCACCAACAGAAATGCTTAAAATATATTTTATTTATATTAAAAAAAAATGTTGCTATTGCTGAGAGTTTGAATTGTTTTCTTGTGCCACCACAGTCTTTCTCTTATTTCTTTTTTATTTCTTTCATGATTTCACATGATTCTACTTTTATATATTTATTTACTAGTTTTTTAGTTTTGTTAATACTTATAAATACCATCAATATCATTTTAAGCATAATTTAAATTGTTTAAGCAAATTTTTATACAGGAAGTAGTTCTTTTTCTCTGCTTAGATTTCCTAATAGAATCTTATACCGAAAATTTTGAAATTTTAATTTTTCAATTCGAACGTTCTCACAAATAATTATCAGATAACTAAAATTCTAGTTCACGCTTTTGAACGAAAAATTACGAAAAATAGAGAAATCAACAAATATACTGTGGTTAGATACAAGGACTGTTGATAGAGCAGTAGCCATCTAACTTCCTTCACAACTAATCACAATTTATAAAGAACTTTAACCAAATAATAATTCATTATATTAACAACAACAACTGCATAAGTCTAAAATAACACAAAAAATACACTTAAATTGTAATAACAAGTTAGCTTGCAAACATCATGTTGCTGCTGTATATTCTTTTTGCCGCCTTCGACCCAAATTAATGGTCTGTAAAGCTTATTGACAGTAAGGAAAGATTACCACCCACATGCCATGACCAAACGATAAAGGACCACAAATTTTTTAACAAAAATAAAATGACAGCAAATGTTTACAAATTTATATCATTAAATTTAACAAGCTTAAGCCAAAAAGCAACCCTTTGACCTACAAAACGCTTAATTATTTTAACAAATAATGACATCATAATAAAAAAGGTTTAAGCTACAAAATACACATTTATTTAATTTGAGACATTATTAAAATAATAATAGTAATAATAATCCTTTTTAAAATGGTAGCTCTTTTAACATGTTGTTGTTAAAGAAAAAATGATAAAAAAAAATTGTGTATTTCATGGAAGGAAATTAAAGCAACTCCTCTTACCTTTTTGCATTATCGGTTTGAAAATTTTACTAGGCAGAGCTTTAAACATTGATATCAGGACTATCTGCACTCTAGTTTAAAAGCTACATAATTGTTTACCAGCGTTTTACCTGATTATATTAAACTCCTGCATCCAATTTAATTCTAAGGAGGCCTCAACAACACTCCTATCGTATTCATCGTTTTATTGACAAATTTTATTATAATATTTCAGAACGGTCTTAAAACGAAAAATACACAGAAAATTTGTTTAAACATAATTTGAAGCTTTATAACTGTCTTACTTGCTTTTATTAATGGTTTTGTGTTGTATTTAATTTTTTGTTTTCCATGAAAATAGTTCAAACATTGTTTTTTTTATTTTTATTACTTCATTGTTTTAAATGATATGAGAAAATTACAGGCAGGTATTGTAACTTGCCCGCTGCCTTAAAAGATATTGACCGATTTTGCTAATTTTCAATAGTAAAATTTTTGAAGCCATGCCTTATCGAATGGCATACTAAAAATTTCTCTAGCTCATTTAGTGCCTCGGCAAAGTTAATATTAGCACTAGCAGAAACGGACAGACACACATCGCCTCGGATTGGAAATGAAAATATTAGAAATTACAAATGGAACGATATACTTTGATATACCCTTTTTACACTTTTTGTAGTGAGAGTATGAAATAAAGCCAATTAAATTTAAATAAAAACCTGCTAAATTAATGGATAGAATAATTTAAAAAAATTTAAATAATTGCCGGATGATTTTTTTATGTTTAAACATGGATTTTTTCTTTGATTTTTGACTTTAATATATAATTTTGTAAGAAGATTTTAAAGGAGGTAAGTAAGTGGTAGCGTAATGAGAGATATTGGCGAACTTTAATTATTTTACCCTCAAAATAAGTTTATGTGTTAAGTCTTTATAAATAACATAAATAAACATTTAATATTTTTTAATAAAAAAATGGTCGTAAAAAACCCATTTCCCTAACGGATCTTAAAATCAACAGGAGAAAGGTAATTTACTGTTTGAATAGTCGCAGATTCGAAGCTCTAGAAAAGCACTCTTTATCAACAAGTTTTTTGTGGAACGCTTACTTTTTAGAAACCTTAAAGCCAACCGCAAACGAAGCTAAAAAGGACCTATTTACAAGCAACGCATGTAATACTGAATTTGAATTAAAAATTGTTGTGTAAAGCTTTGTACCTGTGTTATATTTGTGGCAAAATCAAGAGAAGAACTAACATTTATAATTTACTCTGATGAATTTATTCGCATTTTTTGCTGTTATTTTTATCTCACATCATTTTTTAAATAAAAGTTTTTTGAAAGTTGATATAGTGTTGCAGTTACTTTGCCATTTTCCTGCTACAGCTTATGACTTTTTCAATGCTTTTGGTGACTAGCAATTTAGCCAGTATGTGGGATTTTTCCAACATATAATTGTAACCAAAAATCATCAAAAGTCAAAAATAAACATTACACCCTTAAATTAAAGTGTAAAACAAAAGTTTAAATGGATGAAATTTGTTATGTTTTAAGCCTCTTATCGCAACACAACATGTTTTGATTGTTAAAACTTTCACATCCAAAAAGGACATTCAGACAAGTTTTGTAGCGTAATTTTAATTTAATTTAAATTTTTGTTTACATCACAAACAAAACTTCGTCGAACGGGAATTTTCTTCTTTTTTCGGAAATAAAACTACAATTTTTTTTTTTTTTTGAATAGAGTGTGAAACTTTTGATGTTTAAACAATGTTTATTTTCGGATCCCATTTGCTCATATTCTTAAGCTACCTCCGCTAACTATAACACATCTTTACCAATGTTTGCTTATATATGTTGTACTATTTGCTACGACATACGTGTCTATTTTGGCCTTAGATTTTTACTAAAATTAAAAGCAATTACCTGCAGGTCTGCGAAGCATCTAAAATTAAAATTTGGTTAAAACAGTATATTGGATCTTAGTTACAATATCGTTTTTAATTTTTTACCGGAATATAACCAATTTAAGAAGTATACCTTTGCAATATGCAAAGTTGAAAATTAAAAAGTAAAGTTAGAAAGTGTGAGCACAGAATAATTCAAAATGAAACGTTAAAGGAAAGAAATATTTGTTAAATAAAAAAATTCGAAGCGACTTTGTTTACGAATATTAAAATTTTCTAAGTTTTGAACAAAACAAACCAAAAAAAAAAATTTTTTTTCGACTAAAGAACTAACAAGAAGTTTAAATACTTTTTGATTGTGAGCATTTTACATGTTTCAATTTGAAGCAATAATAAAATCCAATTTGTGTGTTAAAAAGCCGTCAAAAATCTTTGCCTAAATTTACAATGAGCTTAAACAATTGTAAAATAATGAAAAAAAAAAGAAAAAGCCATTAGCTGAAAAACAAGACGAGGTTTTCCTATTCCACCACATTTCAATGATCTTTTTAATTATGTCTGCAATGTAGTTTAACTCCCACTCTAACTAAAATATTTTTTTGTGTATTTGGTCAGCCCACATTAAAACAGATTGTGTATAATATAAAGTGCTTGAAGTGAAAACTGGTATGTGTGAGAAAAAATGTTATTTCCGGTATAGTTTTGTAAAAAAAACTTTTGATTGGCTGCATTTTAACATCTTTTGCAATGAGCAGACTGATTAAAACTTTTAATCAAACACAGTAAACAATAATATTATTTAATTTTTGATCTTTCCTTTTTCTAAACGCAGACTTCTTATATTTTTTATTGCTTTTTCGTGCAGAATTATCTATTGTATCTGTGTAGTCAAATTTGATATGCGGGAGATTTTATGTACGGAACAATATGCATTTTAATATATTTATGGGGCAAAATATTTAACTGAAATAATTTATTCTTTTGAATTAAACTAGTTTTATAACAGATTGTATCACAGCCCCTCCTTTTCTAAATATAAACAACAGTTACGCAGAAACTATATGAGTGAGAGTGACTCTTTGTAAATTTGCAAAGCAGAACAAATATCTTCATTGGTTATTATTTCTAAGTTTTATTATTTAATTTTATTTTTTTACCTCCATTTTTTATGGTTTTATTTAGATTCATTTTAAAAACTAAATATTAAAAAAGTTTACTCCAAAGTTTTTTATGCCTTTTAAAAACAGAAAAAGTTTGATTAAAGCAAATGTACGCAGTGTTACAGCGTTAAATTTTAGTATTTTCATTATAATAAAAACAGCGAATGAAAATTGTAATGATGCGTTTGTTCACACGCCAGAATTAACTTAATCAGCACTCATTCCGTACCTTGTTGAGTTAGACTTGGAAGTTTCAAATGTATAAATTCGCCAAAGTAGTATTTTGTCAGGAAACAAAATCTGTCAAATCACCCGGGATAGTAGGTATCTTATTATTTTGGTTAAGCATTTAATATTTTGTGTAAGGTCGTAATTATTGGACAAAATAATCAAAAACATAAATTCTGTGTTTTACAAAAAACAAAGTCCCTAAACTCTTATCGTTTTTTAGTTTCTAATTTAAAATGAAAATGGCAAACTTATGTAGTCTTCTTGACTTTCCCTCGTTTATTTCAATAACAACATTTGTTTATATTAAGGATTCACTGTGAAAATATGTAACATAGTCATTGCAATATTCCTCCTAAAATGCACCATCTCAAATAAAGGTGCAATAAAAACTGGAAAAACGGTTTTATGTAAGTTTATTTGTAGTTTTTTTCCAGACTTTTCATACTCATTGAATAACTAAATAAATGTTAAAAGTTGCTTAAATGAAAATCTATATTTTGTAAACTTTGAAACGCTGAACACGAATGAACAAACGAAACGTGGAGTTCTAGTATTGGCATTTTCAAAAACTTTTATTACACTTTATGCCATAGTTTCATATAAATATTTTTTTTGGCTGAGCAAAAAATTTTTTTTTTAATTTAAGAAAACACAAGTTTTCCAACTGAATGGAAAAAAGCCGTAAGAAGTAAAATAAATGCCTAAATAATATTTTCACTGTTGAGCAACTGCTTTTGACAGCAACTTTTTCTAGTGAAAAAAGTTTGAAAGAAAGAAATGTACAAAATCAAAACTTTTTTAATAAAATTAAATATTTGTTATAAATAATAAAAACTTAATTCTACCTCCTTTATGCTTAAGTAAACACATGAATAGAAAAAAAATTATTATATTAAAAAAAAAGAATTTATAACTTAAAAAAGATAACTGATAAAAATAATTTTTTTCTGTTCTTTGTTTCATAAATCGTGCCAATGACTCTTAATGAAAAACCAAGCACACTATTATAAAAATAATGTTTGTTTTATATTTATACTTGTAAAATCGTTTTGTAATCTTTAAATACATTTTGAAAATAACAAAATTGTAAAAGAATCATTAATGTTATATTTTATACACTAGAGTGTTCGACTTAGGACCAGTGTGTATTTAATTAATTTAATTTTATTTTATTTGATCTATTTGTTTATTTATAGCTAAATTATATTACTAAATGTATGAGAAATAAACAATGAAATAACAAATATAAAAAAACCAAGCATATATCCATCTTGTTAGCGAATCAGTAAATTTTCATAAAAAGTCGACACCTGGCAACCAAAGCTTTCTTAAAATCTTTATTTCATACCTGCCAAAAACATGATATCAAGAATGCTGCCTAAATAATTTGAAAGAGGATGAGTAAACTCCAATACTTTCCTTGGTAGTTTCGCCTTGATATTATTGTATTCTTCAAATACAATTGGCATAATTTGGTGTCTAAATATGATATTTTGAGGGATTTACTGAACTAACTATTTACCTAACTGCTTTAAACTGAGGTGCAAAAGTGCTAAATGATAGTATTATAACACTAACAAAATTTTTGCTTTTATCTTTTGTTAAAAAAAAAAATAGAAAATAATTTTTAACTTAGAAATTTCTTCATTATTTTTGGTTTGTTTAATTGAATAACATAAATAATTAAATTTTTTAATAATGTAGATAACATTCTGCTTCTAAATAAAGCATTGCAAAAACCGCAAAAATATTCAATCCGAAAAAGAAGTAACTGAGAGGAAAATTTAAAAATATTTTTAGTTTTGTAAGTCTGCTTAAATTACTATTAACTTATTTCTTAAAATTTAGAATTAATAAAAATCTTTCTTTTAAATTTAAAAAATTAGGAGTTGAGCTGTGGACATAAATGGATTAAAATTTATTTTTGGCAAAACTTCACACAAAAAACAAAAAACAAGAAACAAGAAAAATTACTCACCAGCAGAATGATATAAAGCATTTTCTAGATTGCTACATCCTTCATCAGCATTCTTCGCATCTATCTACCTTAGATTGTGTATACTGTAAACATCATCTATTAACATATCAATATTAATTTGGTTAGACGAAGTCGACACACAATCTAAACTGTTTCTTCACTGTTCTCTTTGTAACTTCTCTTGTACATTTGGTTTTGCTTTTGTATCAACCTTCGGTTAATCACGAATTTTTTTCTTTTCTTTAAATATAAAAACTTTTATTCAGTTTAAAAATCCTAACTAAATTTTGCCAAAATAAAATACTTAAGTTCAGTAAATTTTCTTAAGTCTTCATATCTTTAGTTTAACAAAAACATTAAATAAAATAAAGGAAAATTTAGTTTATTAAAAATAATTTGTAACTTACTTCCTAAAAGGTCGTTAATATAACTATTTTTTTAGCCGACTTCAAAACAAGAAGAAGGCTATTAATTCGTATGTATGATAGTTTTTTTTCTATGTTTGTGCCTGCAGAACTTAGTCCTTTCTGAACCGATTGAGAATTTATCTCTTTATTTAAAAGATTATTATTAGAGATTGATCCCGTTTTATATTTCATAATTTTAATATTTAAAGGATATCTCTATAAAACATATATGTTTTTAACGTTTATTTTGAACCATAAAGAAAACCACCTGAAAACTAAAAAACTGCGTATCATTATGGCTCCCAAAAGCAAAAATTAACATAAAAAAAATAAATCTAATAATTAAAGGGTGTCCTCATAGGTGACGTTAATTGACCTATAGGGTCTTATCTTTTGAACCTTTATAGACAAACGTATGAAAATTGGACAAAACGTCGATTATTATGAACGCTTAAATATTCAGAGTAATTAATTAAAAGTTGACTCAAGAGATAATTGAATTTGATTTATATGGCTAAACTTTTGAACAGTTGTAAACAGACAGTTGAAATTTACAGTGAGCCTATATTTCTAAGTCCGCTATAACAGTAGGTATAAAATTAGGATTTGGAAAATAAGGCGTGTCCTAATAGTTGAAAGCTTAACTTACAAAGAACTCTTTATTGCTAAGTCCGCTATGAGAAAAAGTGTACAATTTAAATTTAGAAATAAAAACGTTATATAAAGCACTTGAAATATGAACATACTTTTCTGGTATAATAAGAAGAACAATAAATATTATAATAAATTAAAGTATATAAAAATAAATAATCTAAAATTATGTATGTGGCTAAATTATTGAACCATTTAAGACAGACAGCTTAAATATGTTTTAAATTCCGTATTTTTGGCAAGAAATATTTTATTTTTTACGATGTTATTCTACTGTTTTAGCTTAAATGTTAATTTATGAGAAATTTTCTGATATCTCAGATATCTTTTAGTCAAACTAAAAGACAAAGCATTTGACTACTCGCCCATTTCAAGAGATCTACACAGGCATTTATGTACAAAATGGTCCTCAAAATTTTTGATGTTTTTTTCTTGTAGTCTTTAATTTTTTTAAGCATGTATATATACAATAAACGAAGGCGGAGTATGTCTTTTGGCACATAAAGGATATGTGATTCGAAAACATAATTAAAAGCAAAATATTTGCTTGCTATTTAAATATAAATTTTTAAACTGCGTTTAATTAATAAAAACCATTTATTATTTATATAAATATTTGATATGCCAAAATTCCATCAACCCCTAATATTTAATCATTTATACTTTCTTTTTTATAAAATGTAAAAAAAATATATTATAAAAATTTTTTAAGAATTTTAATTCATCATATTATAATCAGAATTTACATTACAAATTCGTATTTCAGTTCTGGCAGGCGTTAATAAATCTTAAAACTGCTTTTATTATTTTTGGATTATATTTTGCTTCTGCCTTCTTTTACTTTTTTGACATTAATATTTTAATTTATTTTTATAACAGCAAAGAATAGTTTAGTTTTTAAGTATTTTTACTCATTGCATTTTTATTCTTATATTTGTAAACAATCCCCGCCATTGTAAAATAATTAAGTGTATGGAAAAGTTCCGTCGTTTATGTCAAAGTGCTATTTTATACATTGTAGACACATAGTAAAAAAGCCTTCAGGTTGATACCGCAATATATTTCTTTTGTATTATATTAAATTTTATGTTTGTGAAAATAAAGGAACAGTACGATGATGCTAAAGAGGTTAACAGAAATTTCGTTTCGGTAATTTTTTTTCAAATTGAATCTGGATCAGGATTCCGTAGAAGTAAAATTTAAGCTTGGAGTTCAGTCCTGTGTTTTGTAATACATCAAAAGCCGTTTTTTCACTTGATATTCTTCTGCTTGTATATTTTCTTCAGCAAAGAAAGAAAACAACAGAATATTTCCTCAAACCCAATAAGTCTAACAGCTCTATTTCTAGCTCATCGATGCGTAAGAAGAAATATATATAGAGCGAGCATAATTGTAATAAAACTTTTTCTTTTTGTAGTCAAATTATAACTTTTGTTGTGAATGTATGAAATATATTTCTTCATTGCTGAAATATGTTAACTGTACAATCTTAAGAATATTTAACACTGTATGTTGAAAAATTTCTTACGTCTGTTTACTTGTTCTTATTATTTTGTGTGGTATTACAATATCAAGTATAATTCTTACTTTAATAGTGAAGCACTTGACTTTAACATGTTCGGCAAACATTGTTATATGAAGCAACCAGATTCAAAAGCGCAAACACTTAACTGACTGAATATATAGCATTCATGCATACAAGAAGGAGAAAAAGATGTGTGTTATAACATCTACATATAACATTATAAGCAATGAGTATTATTTGTTAAGCTTTAAAATAACTTGGCAGCTATTTATACACCCTTCACCATCGGTGGAAAAAGGGTATGTATAAGTTTGCCATCCGTTTTTAATTTCTAAAATATCAATTTCCGATTCCACAAAGTATATATTTCCTGCCTTCTTATGATAGCGAAGTCGTTTGAACGATGTCAATCTGTCCGTCCATGTTAGGGTTGAAATAAACTTTCCCAAGATACTAGATGAGTCGATCAGATTTAGTTCGAAAATTTTGATCTTCAAAATTAACAAGATCGGTCCATGTTCTTCGAGGCAGCGGACAAAACGCTTGCCTCAAATTTTTCCATAACTTTTAAAACTAATCTAGTTTATTGAAGTAACTAAGTTCATAAAAATAAATAAAAACCAACAAATATATGGAGAGATATAGATAAAAACATCAAGCGAAAAATTTGTCGAGTTAAGGACCTTTAAACTTTTTATAGTAAAGTACGATTGTACACCATATTTGTTAAAATTTTAATATGGGGATCATTTAAAAGCTTTTGAGTAAGTATTTAAGGAAAAACTTAAAAAACAGATTAACCCATTAGTGCCGAAAGTTATATTATGAACTTATTCTTTTTTTTCTTATTATTTAGTTCTCTGTCACCCCAATATTTGTTTTTTGGATTGGAATTAATACAGAAATTTTTAAATGTTAGTTTATTTCAATTTTACATGATTCTTTCATGGGAATATATTGGATATTTACTATTACAACCTACAAAAGCATACTCTTATTAGTGAATTCTCCCCAAATTTTGAATAATACTAAATTTTTTTAATCTCTTTGCTATTGATTCAATGTTATTCTTTTTTAAAAAATTTTGTACTTAATATAAGACTGTAGTTATGAAAAATAATTATTGTTAAGAGCTTTCATTATAAAACGTGCAGAGTTGTTACAGTAAAAAAAATATTATTATTATTTTTTTAATAAAATAATTTAACTAGATTACGTTTGAGGTCTTTAAATATAAATATTTCATGCTTTCATAAAATATTTATTTTTTACATCTGCAAAATTAAACGTATTTTTGTAGGGAAAGCATATCTATATGGCCAGTCACAAAAAACTCAAAAATTTTATTACAAAAACACAGTAACCATCGAGTAACTATTTTTTTTTTTTTCTTTAATTTTTCACATTTAATTAATTTGGTAGCGTTTATTAAGCTGTTGTCATAAATACGAAATTTTTAGTTTTTTACTGAAGCAATATTCACTTTCTAATTCCATAAATTTTATCTAAAATTGTTTTCTTTTAAAATTTATTAAATAATCTCCTAATAAATTTTTAGATATAGTAAAAAATTGAAACATTTGTGGTCATAAGATGGACTTGCTTTAAAATTTCTTCAAATGAGACGAATATAAATAATACTACTAAATAAATAAAGATTTTGCAATAAAACATTAAATTCAGTTTCTTTGCCATTAAACTCTTTAAGAAGAATAACAAGTTAGCCACGTGTAAACTTCTAGTTTTATGTAACATTGCGAGTATTTTATTTTGCCATACATTATTTACATTCCTTAATTTAGTGTTGAAAGCTGATTTCCTTGGAGGTTTTTTAAAAAAAAAAGGTAAAATAAATAAATCATCATTCAAAATATATTTTTGCGTGGCTGAAATTTTTCACGAAGAAAAATTGTACAAACACATATAGACATACGTTAAAAAAACTTAGAAACAATCAATAAAGTTGAATTTAAATATATCATTTTTGACTTTAAACATCCCTTGCCAATTGTAAATATTTTCATTTCATTCAGATTTAGTCAAGCTAACAAAACTTCTGATCGCTTACAGCTTGGGCAAAAAGTATTATGTTTATACTTGACATTTTATACCATTTGTTGATAAAATAAAAACAAATAAATAAAAATAAATTAATAAATAACCTTAGTTTAACTTAAATTTTGATCCAAAACTCTGAGATCTTGCTGTTTTTTAAAAAAACTTACATAAACAATTTTAAATAATTTTTCTATCGTAATAAAAAAGTAAATAAACAAAACGACCTTACGTCGGAATAATTTATTATATGTTAAAAAAAATTAAGAGTTTTGTGAAACTGATTACCTTTTTTTGCAAACTTTTACAACTTCTGCTCATTTTATGGAAAATGTCAAGAACTTTCAATTACCGATCTCTTTAAATTAGATGTGCAAATTCGATGCTGCCATTGTTTACAACGAATTAATTTGATTTCTCTGCAAAATAATGGTTATTTCCAAGTCCTGATACAGGGAACTTTTTTCATATTTATTAGCGTACCAAATTTGACAATCACTTTAATAATCATTTATAAATTCATTTGGTTTTTATGGAGTGAAACTTATCCACAACAGACAATATAAAGTTCATCACATAAAGAAAAATGCACCATCACACGGGATCTTATTAATAGGTCCCGTTCATATTGTTATGTTACGGATATTGTTACTTTACCATGACCAATAATATTTTTTTTCAAATATGAATGGAATTGATTTAGGCGAGATGTGATACAACAGGATGGCAATACGTGGCGATGGCAACTGTCGATTGATTGAAATAACAATTTTGAAATAAATTAATTTGCAGTAATTAAACTAACAAACGGCCTTCAAGGTCGAAAGTAAATAATTTATTTCTTGATTTGATTGATTTTTAGTTTTTACTAAATTCACAAAGACTTAAACAAATTTTGTAGAACCTAAAAAATTTATTTTATTAAAATTAAATATATTTTATTTTAAGTTTGCGGTATAAATTCTTTATTAATTATGATTAATTATTGTAAAAAAGTTTAAATACTAGTAGAATAAAATGCATTGCCTTAAAGGAATAAGAAATATGATTAAATTTATTTTATTGCAAAAAATGCATTAGAAAAATTTTAATATTTTCTATATAACGTCCGATAGTGAAATCGTAAAAATAAAATGTTTGTGTTTTTTTGTGATTCCTTATAGCTTTTTACTAAACATAGAAATATTTTTTTATTATGTTTTATAATTTTAATAAAATAAATTGAAAATTTATACTAATATTAGCATATTACAGGTGACTCAGTAATGTAGTCATTATGACGTTATTTTGTTCTAAAATTATTATTATTTTTGTTAAATCATCTGTAAAATTAACCGAGAAGTTTGTTGTTGGTATAATAACCTACTTAATTTTTTTTTAGTGTGTTCATAAAATAATGACTTTTAACTAAGCTTTTTTATGAAGCTCATTGTATTGGTAATTTGTATAATTTTATTATTTTTGTTGTGAAACTTCAAAAAAAACACCATTTTTCAAAAACGATTATCTTAATTGGACGATATTGTTAGGCAAGCAAGGTGCAATGAAGAGATGCGTGAAACATGAAAAAACAAGGAATAATAACTGTGAAAATTTCACTGAAAACTATAAATAAATTACAATGATGCTCTTTGAAAAAAAGATGAGTATAAAATCAGGCCAAATGATGAACATGCAACACACACATATATCTTTAATAAAATTTAATTGCTATATCACAATCAATTGTCTCATATATTGTTACTGCACTGTTGATTATCTTTTATATATTATATAGTTTACGTATTATTCTATTGTACCTGACTATTGTTGTCTTCTTCGAACAAACAGAAAATATTCATTTGAAGTTTCTCTTGCCATGAGGCTACAAAGAAGTGTGTTAAATAAGAATGGCATATATTTTTATACAAATCGAAATAACAAAATCAATATAAAAACAACAAGAAACAATGTGTAAAGAAAATATAGTTATATATAGCCAATAATGAAGTCAATGAATAATCAGGTCGTTCAATAAAAGTACACAAGATAACGTTATGACGAAATAATAACTTTTAAGGTTAATTTAAGATACATTTGAATTAAATTAAAATGCTTATATTTTTTATATTTTTTAAGTATCTGTATTAATTATTGGAACTTAGTACTTTAAAAGAAGTGAAGGCTAGACTTACTTCAAATTTTATACATTTATTTATGAAATAACGCAGATGTATATCCTTCAAAGCCCAAATGATCAGTACAATGTGTCTTTCTTATCAAAGGAAAATGTTTTTGAACAACCTGCGGGTCATTTTATCTATTATAATTTGTATTCACGTCTTCACTATACTTAGGAAAAACATATCAAGAGTTTTTAAAGGATATATTAAAAAATAAACATGGAAATATTTAAACGCACTTAAAAGAAGTGTCGTGAAATGTATCATATTATTACCTCTTGAATTCTGATTAATTTGTGATGCGATTTTTATGTCCATATTTTCAAACGCAAAATCATTAATCATGGTACGGTAACGATCTCCATTGACCATAACGTGAGATCTGGCCTGACTTCAGAAAAAATAATACTAGCGTTGTAAACCACACCAAGCGGTGCATTTTTTTAGATGCAATGGAGCCTGTAGTGGCAAATTTGATTATTAACAAACATGTTTAGTTAAAAATTACCCTCGTCGCTAAACACAATTTTGCGATAAAACAACGGGTCAGCTGTCGGCTATTCTAGAGCCCAATCGGCGAAAGCACGAGCCATATTATGGTCTCGTAGCTTTAACTCCTGTACCAGCTTATATTGGTATAGGCAGAGATTTTTGCGTAAAATTTTCCACGTAGTGGACGGACAGAGCTCCAATTCTTGCGACCGAGAACGTCTCGAATAATTTGGATGTTCTTCAACACTTTTATTTACAGCAGCGATAATCTTTTCAGTACGCACATTCCTTTTACATGTTGGTGTTATTGCATCCTCTAGAGAGTATGTGCTAGGAAATCTATCCACAGTTCGACGGATGGCTTGCTCAGACGGACGAGTTTGTTCGCCATACAAATTTTGAATTCGCCTTTAGGTTGCTTGAATTGTTGACTGATTTTCAAAGTAAACTTGGATGATTTGATAGCGTAGTTCAAGCGTGATTCTATTCAAGATGATTTTGCAGAGTTTACTGAAAATAAAAAGAAAAAAATTTTCTATCAAAATTTGAATTTAGTGTTATTTTTATTATTGTTGAAAATAAAGCTTTTGGTATAAAGGCTGAGCGTTACTTATTATTTAATAAAAGCAGAACTAACACATATTCTATCTAACTAATTAGCTCAGAGTCTGAACTCAATGTGAACTTTAGAGAAATTAATTTAGAGAAAAAAAAGCAGCCCCTTCAGGTTGGACCCATTTGTTAACCCATTTACTTTTAACTCAAATTCCTTCTCTGTACGATTTTATCAATCATTATAACTTTATTTCTTTTCTCTTTATAAATTGACTGATAAAATTGGCATAGTTGCGAATCTAGAAGGAAAGGAATGTTTTGCAATATAAAAAAATCTTTAACGATAATGACGTAATTAAAGTTACAGCAAACCCCAAACCATGTGACTACACTACAAACTAATTATTACACATAAAGGACACATATATTATACCATTGGAGTTTTAGTTAACAAACATACGCATGTGAAATGCAACACTCTTGCAATCTAGTAATTTTTAGTTTTGTAGTTGAAAAATGTTAATTACAGGTCAATAAATTTAAATTTTTAAAACAATAAAAAATTTAACAGGTACTTGGAGATGGTTAGATTAAATATTTATAGTAATAAGAACATAATAAAGTAGCAGTTATAAAAGTAAAAATAGGATGAAAAGAATGGTGGGACTTTTTGTTGATTCAGGGGGAAAATTTCATTCATAATATAACTTTATTAGTTTTAAACATTCATGGGGAATTAAATATTTATTATTACATATAATAAGGGACTGTGTTGACAGTTTTTATTATTGAGAATTAAACTTTGCACACCAAAATACTTTTTTAAGATTGTTGGGTTAAATTTGTTATATTATTTTTTTGATTCCGCTGAACTCTAAACTTTATCTTTGCTTTTTATACATTTATTATTGTTCGATGTTGCTGCAACTACAGGTCAATTACATTTTTAGAAATAAAAATCTTTAAATTTTTTAATAATTATTTATGAAATATAAATCGATATCTCAATATAGAAAGACCCTACTTCCTTTTTTTTAATTCAAGTTTTATATAGATACATATTTCGATAAATGATTCTCTACAGCAACACTAAATAATTAATATATTTGTAACAGTATTAAATAGCTTAGAGAATCTAATGACACAAAGCGTTAATAAAGCGTTATGCATTTTGAAGGAAATTAGTTTATAATTTTTAATGTTTGGAAAGAAAACTATATAGTTCAGCAGTGTTTCTAGATATTAAACAAGCGTTTGACAGAGTCTGGCACCAAGGCCTGATGTTCAAACTAAAAACTGCTCTGCCAGCCCCAATGTATTTGCTGCTAAGATCTTACCTAAAAAATCGAACTTTTTGTGTGAAAGTGAATGATGAAATGTCTGAAATTTGCGAAATAAATGCTGGAGTGCCTCAGGGAAGCGTACTTGGTCCCACATTATATACAATATATACATCTGATATGCCAGTTCACAAAGATGTTACAATTGCTACCTACGCTGATGACACTGCTATAATAGCTTCAGATTATTCTGCTGTTGTTGCTTCACAGCTAGTACAAAATGAGCTTAGTGCTTTACAGCAGTGGCTTAAAAAATGGAAAATCACTATTAAAGCTGATAAATCAGTTCATATTTCATTCACGCTAAGAAAAGGGGACTGTCCCCCAGTTTTTATCAATAATGAACAAATACCAAAATCGGAAATTGTAAAATACTTGGGAATGCATATTGACGAAAGGCTTACGTGGAAAAATCATATTAAGGCAAAAATAGAACAACTAAATATTAAAAGCAAGAAAATATATTGGCTTTTGGGTTCTAAATCAATTTTAAATCTTGAGAATAAGATTAAAATTTATAAAGCAATATTGAAACCTGTGTGGACATATGGTATTCAGCTATGGGGCACCACAAGTAATTCAAACATAGAAATACTACAACGTTATCAGTTGAAAACCTTAAGACTCATAGCTAATGCTCCGTGGTTCATCACAAACAAAAATATTCACAGAGATCTTAAAATTCCATTCATAAAGGACGAGATAAATAAATTTAGCACAAGATACCTGAACACACTGAGTAATCATCCTAATTCGCTGGCTATTTCTTTACTTGATGAATCAGAAGAAGTAAAAAGATTAAAAAGATTCCATATACTTGACTTACCATATAGAAAATAATGTATAAAGAGCTTTAAAAATTTAAGTATAGAAATGTAAATATGTATGTATTTATAAGTATTGTTGTTAGGATTTAGCCTAATGACGCATGTAAAGTTTATATTATCATGATTCTAAGTTTAATCAAACAATTTACTTAATGTTTTTTTTTTTAAATAGATTGTAAATAAAGCAAAATAAAAAAAAAAAAAAAATAATTTTTAATTTTTAAACATAAAGTCAGATATCACGGCAAGTACCACATAGATTGCGTTCTAACTAGCGCATGGTGTATAACTAACGTTCTTCTTTAAAAATGTATTCACACTTTTTAAATACCATTTTTAGTTTACAATAAAATTCTAGTTTTATGCAATTTTGAAGGAAATTAGTTCATATGTAATTTTTAAACATAAAGTCAGATATTACTTGAAACACCGAATAGATTTTGCTCCAGCTAGCGCATTGTGTACATCTAACGTTCTTCTTTAAGAATGTATACGCATTACTTTAGCACCATTTTTAGTTTGCAATTAAAATTCAATTTTATTGAACTTGTAACGAAATCAACATAAACTCTAATATCTCTGGAATCACGGCAGAGATTTTGTTCCAGCTAGCGTATTGTGTACATCCCACGTTCTTCTTTAAGAATGCATTCACACTTTTGAAGCATTATTTTTAGTTTCCAAGAAAAATCTACTTTAACAATTTTAAACGAAATTAGTTTTTTGGTAGTTTTAAACATAAACTCAAATATATCGGCATGTACCACATAGATAATGTTCTAGCTAGCGCATTGTGTATAACTAATGTTCTTCTTTAAGAATGCATCCACACTTTTGAAGCATTATTTTTAGTTTCCAAGAAAAATCTACTTTTAGCAATTTTGAACGAATTTAGTTTTTTGGTAGTTTTAAACATAAACTCAAATATATCGGCAAGTACCACATAGATAATGTTCTAGCTAGCGCATTGTGTATAACTAATGTTCTTCTTTAAGAATGCATCCACACTTTTGAAGCATTATTTTTAGTTTCCAAGAAAAATCTACTTTTAGCAATTTTGAACGAATTTAGTTTTTTGGTAGTTTTAAACATAAACTCAAATATATCGGCAAGTACCACATAGATAATGTTCTAGCTAGCGCATTGTGTATAACTAATGTTCTTCTTTAAGAATGCATCCACACTTTTGAAGCATTATTTTTAGTTTCCAAGAAAAATCTACTTTTAGCAATTTTGAACGAATTTAGTTTTTTGGTAGTTTTAAACATAAACTCAAATATATCGGCAAGTACCACATAGATTATGTTCTAGCTAGCGCATTGTGTATAACTTATGTTGTTCTTCAAGAATTTATTCACAATTTTTAAGTATCATATTTAGTTTCCATGTAAAATCTTCTTTTAAGCAATTTTGAACGAAATTAACTTATTGGTCATTTTTAGACACAAACTCAGATGTTACTGTACATCTAACGTTCTTCTTTAAGAATGTGTACGCATTGCCATAGCATCATTTTTACTTTTCAATTGAAATTAAATTTCATTCAACTTGTAACGAAATCAATATAAACTCAATTATATCTAGAATCAGCGCATAGATTTCGTTCCAGTTGGCGTATTGTGTAAATCTAACGTTCTTTTTTAAGAACGTATTCACACTTTTTGAGTATCATTTTTAGTTTCCAAGAAAAATCTACTTCTATGCAATTTTGAACGAAATAAGTTTATTGCTAATTTTTAAACATAAAGTCAGATATCTCGTCAAATACCACATAGATTGTGTTCTAGCTAGCGCACGGTGTATAACTAACGTTCTTCTTTAAAAATGTATTCACACCTTCTAAGTATCATTTTTAGTTTCCAAGAAAAATCTACTTTTATAAAATTTTGAAGGAAATTAGTTTATTGGTAATTTTTAAACATAAAGTCAGATATTACTGGAAACACCGCATAGATTTTGCTCCAGCTAGCGCATTGTGTACATCTAACGTTCTTCTTTAAGAATGTATACGCATTACTTTAGCACCATTTTTAGTTTGCAATTAAAATTCAATTTTATTGAACTTGTAACGAAATCAACATAAACTCAAATATCTCTGGAATCACGGCAGAGATTTTGTTCCAGCTAGCGTATTGTGTACATCCCACGTTCTTCTTTAAGAATGCATCCACACTTTTGAAGCATTATTTTTAGTTTCCAAGAAAAATCTACTTTTAGCAATTTTGAACGAATTTAGTTTTTTGGTAGTTTTAAACATAAACTCAAATATATCGGCAAGTACCACATAGATAATGTTCTAGCTAGCGCATTGTGTATAACTAATGTTCTTCTTTAAGAATGCATTCACACTTTTGAAGCATTATTTTTAGTTTCCAAGAAAAATCTACTTGTAGCAATTTTGAAAGAATTTAGTTTTTTGGTAATTTTAAACATAAACTCAAATATATTGGCAAGTACCACATAGATTATGTTCTAGCTAGCGCATTGTGTATAACTAATGTTCTTCTTTAAGAATGCATTCACACTTTTGAAGCATTATTTTTAGTTTCCAAGAAAAATCTACTTTTAGCAATTTTGAACGAATTTAGTTTTTTGGTAGTTTTAAACATAAACTCAAATATATCGGCAAGTACCACATAGATTATGTTCTAGCTAGCTCATTGTGTATAACTTATGTTGTTCTTCAAGAATTTATTCACAATTTTTAAGTATCATATTTAGTTTCCATGTAAAATCTTCTTTTAAGCAATTTTGAACGAAATTAACTTATTGGTCATTTTTAGACACAAACTCAGATATTACTGTACATCTAACGTTCTTCTTTAAGAATGTGTACGCATTGACATAGCATCACTTTTAGTTTTCAATTGAAATTAAATTTCATTCAACTTGTAACGAAATCGACATAAACTTAATTATATCTAGAATCAGCGCATAGATTTCGTTCCAGTTGGCGTATTGTGTAAATCTAACGTTCTTTTTAAAGAATGTATTCACACCTTCTAAGTATCATTTTTAGTTTCCAAGAAAAATCTACTTTTATGAAATTTTGAAGGAAATTAGTTTATTGGTAATTTTTAAACAAAAAGTCAGATATTACTGGAAACACCGCATAGAATTTTCTCCAGCTAGCGCATTGTGTATATCTAACGTTCTTCTTTAAGAATGTGTACGCATTACTTTAGCATCATATTTAGTTTGCAATTAAAATTCAATTTTATTCAACTTGTAACGAAATCAACATAAACTCAAATATCTCTGGAATCACCGCATAGATTTTGTTCCAGCTAGCGTATTTTGTAAATCCAACGTTCTTCTTTAAGAACGTATTCACGCTTTTTAAGTGTTATTTTTAGTTTCCAAGAAAAATCTACTTTTATGCAATTTTGAAGGAAATTAGTTTATTGGTAATTTTTAAACATAACGTCAGATATTACTAGAAACACCGCATAGATTTTGCTCCAGCTAGCGTATTGTGTACATCTAACGTTCTTCTTTAAGAATGTGTACGCATTACTTTAGCATCATTTTTAGTTTGCAATTAAAATTCAATTTTATTCAACTTGTAACGAAATCAACATAAACTCAAATATCTCTGGAATCACCGCATAGATTTTGTTCCAGCTAGCACATTGTGTATAGCTAATATTCTTCTTTAAGAATGTATTCACACTTTTTAAGTATCATATTTAGTTTTCATGAAAAACCTCCTTTTATGCAATTATAAACGAAATTAATATATTGGTAATTTTTAGACACATATTCAGATATTACTGTACATCTAACGTTCTTCTTTAAGAATGTGTACGCATTGCCATAGCATAATTTTTAGTTTTCAATTAAAACTCTATTTCAATCAACTTGTAACGAAATCAACATAAACTCAAACATCTCTGGAATCACCGCATAGATTTTGTTTCAGCTAGCGTATTTTGTAAATCTAACGTTCTTCTTTAAGAACGTATTCACGCTTTTTAAGTATCATTTTTAGTTTTCAAGAAAAATTTTCTTTTATGGATTTTCAAGGAAATTAGTTTATAATTTTTAATTTTTAAACATAAAGTCAGATATCACGGCAAGTACCACATAGATTGCGTTCTAACTAGCGCATGGTGTATAACTAACGTTCTTCTTTAAAAATGTATTCACACTTTTTAAATACCATTTTTAGTTTACAATAAAATTCTAGTTTTATGCAATTTTGAAGGAAATTAGTTCATATGTAATTTTTAAACATAAAGTCAGATATTACTTGAAACACCGAATAGATTTTGCTCCAGCTAGCGCATTGTGTACACCTAACGTTCTTCTTTAAGAATGTGTACGCATTACTTTAGCACCATGTTTAGTTTGCAATTAAAATTCAATTTTATTGAACTTGTAACGAAATCAACATAAACTCAAATATCTCTGGAATCACGGCAGAGATTTTGTTCCAGCTAGCGTATTGTGTACATCTAACGTTCTTCTTTAAGAATTTCCAACTACAAGACCATACTTTTTATTAAGTTTTTTCCTCTGCTGCAAATAACGGCCTTTCTATATTAAGGTACGGATATGAAATAGCTAATGAAGTTTTTCTTTAACTTCTTAATTTTTAAAATTTTTATACAAAACAGATTTTTTATACGAATGAAAGTCTGCTTGTATATAGCCATTATGCATTGCACTCGCCCTTATCTTGCAAAATGTTCAAAAACGTCTGCTAATTTAGGCGGATAAATAACCATTAGTGGTTTAAATTTCATAGAATTCGATTTGCCCGTTTGACCGTGTTTCTGCAATATGAATCAGACAAAAATTTCATATTTTTAATTTTATCAGGCACTTACGAACTGAATTACAATATAAAAAGCCGACTTCAAAAGAGGGAAACCAAAACAGATAGCCATATAAATCAAATTAGATCAATTACTAGGGCGCCCTTTAATTTTCATATTAAATATTTTTACTTGTTATTTTACTAAGCATTCTATATAATTTTCAACTTCTAACAGGTTCAAAAATAGCTAAATGGGGACATACTTTTATTTATTGTTTTCGATTTGCTCCTTTTTATACTTTCGCTATAAATTTTAAATATCTGGCTATAACAGTTTAAAAGTGTTACTATATACATTTAATCACATAAACCAAAGGGACACCCTTTATTTTCCTAATTTAAATTTTATACTTGCTGTTGTAGCAAACTTAAACATGCTTGTTCTTTAGCAATTTAAGCTGTCGGTAACGGTTGAACCGTTTATCTATTTATATCAAGTTACATCAACTATTGGGACATCCTATGATTTCCAAGTCCAAAATTTTTACTTGTTGTTACAGCGGACAGCAAAATAGATTCTTTAAAATTTCAATCCTCTGTCTACAACTATTTATTAGTATGGCCATATGCATCAAATTAAATGAACTTTTAGAGTAACCGTAATATATATTTTAAATATTTAAACCAGCAATTGTAACAGTTACTATAATCGATAATTATCGAATTCAGCGCACCCAAATTCCCTAGAATCAGTTGATAAATTCAAAGAAGAAAAGTGAGTGTTGGCCTGTGTAATCTATCCAATTTTGAAGTCTATAACGGATCACAAGATAGGGCTATGTAGGTTAATTTATTTCATCTATAAGGCCACCTTAAATTTTTAAAGTTATAAACTCTTTTTAAAAAGAACACAATCTGTTGCGACCAAAAAAAAAAAAAAAAATTCAAAGCCTGTTTGAGTTCTGCGGCACAAAAACAAAAGAAATAACATTTAGACGAATTGAATTGTCGGTTAAAAATTAATTATAATTATAAATTTTTTTTTTTTTTTTTTTTTTTTTTTTTTTATAAAGAGAAGTAGCACTTCAGGCAATTATACCTACTAAGTTATTTTGGTAACCGAGCTACATTCTTTAGGAAAGGGATAGATAAGAGATAAGACAGGTGGTGAAAGAGAGAGATAGAGAGTTAGTTATTTTACTTCGCCGGTTAGTATGCTATGAAAGAAGTACCGACGAAGGAGGCTGCATGTTTTAATGTAAATTCTGAATATGTATTTATACCATTAAACAGAAAAAAACATTCTTATTTTTTGATTGCCGCAGGGGTCGAACCCTGGACAACCAAGTTTGTAGTCAAGGTGTTAACCACTTCGACTACAGCAACCTCAATTTTTGTATAAAAAAATAGTTTGGATAATTTATACGAGAAAGAATAGCAATGTCTAATTTCTCTGTTGTTCTTTTTCATATATATTACCATTTACTTATTTGCATCGTATGTTTGAAAGAAGAACTATATATTCCTAAGGAATTTGGCAATACTGCTTGTAGGTGTTATTGTAAAAAATTATATTAAAATTTCATTAGAAATTAAATAGATTTAAACATGTGTAAGTAAGGGTATTTGGTTCGCTAATTTAATATTTTTAGTTAACAACGTAAGCGTGTTTTTAATCCGCATTAAAGCGATTAAAAGTCTTTTATTTTAACCATGATAAACTTGCATATGCACAAAAACAAATACTTGTATGTAAATTATTTCTTTGTATCTATACATAAGAAAATCCTAGCAGCTTTTGTGTATGAATTAAGTAAATATTTTGTTTATTCTTTTTTTTTTTTTTCTTATGCAACAGTATAATTCATGCTGGTTTTTACCAGCAAAAGCAATACTTCTGAATTAAGGAAGCCTTTGTAAAAAAAAAAATACGTATTTGTGACTAAAATTTCGTTTGTACATAGAGACAGAATTTTGTTATGGGAACCGAATGTGCAGCCAATCTTTTTTGTCAATTTATGTTTTAATTGTAATTTACTTGTAACGACTGAATGATGCCAATACTCGCAATTATTTTGAAAAATGATTATAGAGTCACTTCAAAACATTAGGGTGAATGAAATGTACTTTTTAGAATAATATTATATACTGACACCAATTAGTCAAAACGGATTTTAAATGTTACGGCATATAAAAACTTCAGCACAGATGGGGCAGCACTTTTTATAGGTAAATGAATTCCTGTATTGAAAAATTTTAATATATACATAGTGGCTTTATTTAAAAAATTTCTAATTTAAATGATTGTGGTATAAAGCTAGCATTAACATAATGTTCGGCTCAAATTTTAGAACACCCTTCACAAAAGTTAGATTTAAAATTAACCACAATTTTATGGTGATATATTTGTTTTAATATCAAAGATGCTTGTTTACTTTATATATAAAATATTTCACTGTACAATAATGTACAAACAAAAAAAAAAAAAAAAAAAAAAAAAGGATGAAGGCAGAACTGCAATTAATTTGAGCTAAAAGAACTTTTTTTTTTTGGTTTTATTAAAAAGTAATAACAACAGAAAGTAACAAGACCAAAACGAATTCATATTCCCGCACACTTAAGCCATAACAACAAATAGATGGGGTTCACCACAACCAAAGTATATTTATTAAATTTATGCATGAACAATTCAAAGAAGAAATTTAATTGAAAAAAATTTTTTTTTTTTTTTGAGAGAGATTAAATCTTGTAGTCACTGTAGTTAGTTAAGTACTTTTGATTTAAAATTCGAGATTTTAGGTTGATTTTAAACTGATTTATTCAATTTTAGAATTTTAACTTTTTTATAATTTTATTTTTGAGTTTGTTTTTCAAAGTCTTTAAAAAAAATAATTTTACGCATACACCAGTGTTGCTTACAGACACACAGAAATGAAGTAGAACGCGCTAAGTAAAAAAGTTATTTAAGAACTTTAAAGTAATCGGGTAAAACTAAATTTCTATTTTAATTCTATTGTAGATGCAAATGCTTTCTACTCCAAAACCATCTGCTTCAAGTTTGCTTGCAGAGAAAAATGAATATTTTTATGCGGAAAAAAAGTTGTAATATATTTTTTTATTATTTATATAGACATGAAATATTTAAAAAAGCTCCTGCAATTAGGTTTTTCTTCATTTAGGAATTTTTCCCCGATGAATTAACGAATTAAGCTTATTGCAGTAAGACAAAAGCAAGCTGGTTTTTTTATATCTTGGCAGTGAACAAAGTTGTTCCACTTGTTAAAGATTGAATGCTTAATTCTTGGACAGTAATTGCAATTCCTGACATAAACTTTTATATCCTTTTGCAGTCCTTTAGCTGTTTTTTAATTTTCATAAATACCTTGATACATTTTTTTCTCAGTGATTATCTGAGGGTTAGTTTACAATCATAAGCGAAATTCAAAATAGAAACTATTAAAATAATAAAATCAACAAATTTGTATTATTTTTACAAAACGATGAAGAGAAAAGAAAAATAAAGAGAAAAAGGCAATAACAGAAAAATTAAATTTTGAAACTTTTTTTTATGTTGTGCCACGCTTCGATGCTCATTTGGCTTAAAAAAAGATAAAGGAAAAACGTGCAACAAAAAAAAATTTTTTTGTAGACACAGACATTGTTGTTTTTTTTGTATGTACACAATTTATTTTCTTGGTAGGTAGTGACTTTAAGTTTTCGTTTATGTTGCTAGTGCATGAAAAAAAAATGCTTTCGTAGACTGAAAATTGAAAACAATTTATAAATTATACTTTTCACTCCCTTGCCTTTCTTTTCTTTTTTTCTTTTGCAATTACTTTTGTAATTTCATTTTATTTTGAATAAATTTGGAAGGAACACGCTTAACATTACCCGGAATAGAGAAGGTAAGAAAATAGTAGAATTAAAAAACCTTTAAACATCCAAATGTCGTTTGTAATTGTATAAAGAAAGCTTAAACTTTTCTACAAAAACTATAACAGAAATATTTACAAAGAAAAAATGAATATTTTTTGAAGTTTTATTCTTAATATCCTTAACAAGTGTAAGACAGGTTACACAAAAATTTAACTGTGCATTGTTAAAAGCGCATAAGAAGCGTAATTGAAAAGAATTAACATCAACAATAACAGACAAGCATAAGCAATATTATAATTTTTTTTAATAGTTTCGTGGTTTTAGAAGAGGGTTATCACTCAAAAGTGTACTCGGAAATCTATAAGTATTTGTTTTCGCTACAACATCCGTCCGTTTACTTGTCAATTACAGCGCTCTAACTCTGAAGCCGTAATAAATAAACATTTGAAATTTCTGTGAAAATTTCATGTCTAAGTGCATTACTAAAGCTGCTATTAAAACTAATTTCAATACAAATTAAAAGAAGATCCGTAAGTGACGTGTTATTTTTTGAACTGTAATTGGCAGAGTAATAATTTTGCACATGTGCTTGTAAAACCATATTTGCTGTAAGAGCTTAAATTAAAGTTTATTCCAATAGTGACATTACTAATATGCATTTTGCCTTATTTTTTAACCACAAAAGGCTATAAGTAAAAACACTAAAATTCAAAATTAAACTAATATACAAAGGGTGTTTCTGTAGTGACATGATTTACATGTACATACACGTGACTTTAGTATTTCATGATAGTAGGCAACAATTTATAACTTACACCGAATATATGTCCGACGTGAAAATAAGTGTGAACGACAAATTTAAAAAGTAAGGGTGTTTCCATAAAGGCCGTGATTTTTGCAAATAAACTTAATACAAGTCAACAAATAATAAATATGAAAGAAGCGTGTTCCAATAGTTCCAAGAGTATAGCTCCTAACTTTGTAAAATTAAATTTATTATTATTTTCAGCAATAATTATTTTTATAAAATACATACAGCTTGACATTAGACATTTTTTCTCTATGACGCGAAAATTGAACGAAAGTATTCCTGAATAACAACCTCAGTCCTCAAAATGAATACGTTTCATATTTAGGAATATACGTTTTGTTGTTTGTTAATTTTTTAAGTACTATTTGTCTTATTGTCTTGTTTTACTACAGTCTTAACCTTTCCATATACGAGAATTTAATACTGGGATGAATTTTTAACATCAGGTCATTTACAATTTTCATTGTCTGTCTGTTTTTGTGCATCTTGTTGATAGATATTTATTTAATTGCTACTATTGTTGACAGTAGCAGCTGCATTGTCAAATTTTTTTGCAGTATATGTAGCAGGCCATTAAAAATACATTAATAAATTTAGTAAAAGTAATCTTACATACAAACATGAATAACTATGACACATGCTTTTAAGTTAAAATATAATGTAATGATAAGCAAAGGTTTATTGTTGTGTGAGAAGTAGAGAGCTTTTTTGAATAGTGTGTGCTTCTTTTCTGTGCCGTTGTAATTTTCATTTGCATATTATAAATTAAAGCTCCCATTATACAGTAGAAAACAATGCCATTGTTTTACTGTTTCCTTTCGATATTTTTCACATTTAATGGAAATCTGCTGACAGTTAAAACAATGGAATACAATATTAAACTGTTCACCTGGCTTTTTTATTACATTATAATTTTAAAGCCAAAAGCATATTTGCTAACAATATGCGAATATGTTTTATAAAGTTTGGACAGAAAGAATTTGTGGAAAATATATTTTCGAAAATATTCTTGAATTTTAGCACAGAGAAAAAGTATGTCTAAGTATCCAATAAAGCTTTTACTTTTAATAAGATATGCAGTCGTGGAAGGTTTGATAGTTCAGATATTTATTTATCTCACTATAATGCAATGCTTACTATATCGTTTTGATCCTCTTATATTATGGATATGATCTACCCAGCGCACAGTAGTTTAAAAGCCATGTATTTTCACATAATTCGGTATCGCATGAACATCTGCAGGTATTTTAATAAAATTTCATAGAGGCAGAGCTGAGAGCGGATGGCACCTAAGGGCTAAGGGGGCTTATGGATAGGTCTCAAATTTGGGAGAAAATTGGTTTATTTTTTTTTATTTTGGTCGAGTCTAGTATTTTTTACGTGGTGAAATTGGTAATGATCGGATTTTTACTTAAAGGCGTCTGCTATATTAAATTAAGTTTAGAATAAACTAGTTTATAGGTTTGTTCTAATAGCGTTTTCCGTTAAAAATTCACAAGCCTCTAAATTGTGAGAATGTAAAAATGTACTGTTTTTTAATGATTTTCCCGAAAAATGTTTTTTTTTTTTGCTTATTTAAAGTAATTTACTTCGGTAAATAAAGAAAAAAATAGCGCACAGATTATAACGGTTCTCCCTACATTTTGAAAAAAAAAAAAATTATGAATTATTGTAAAAATTCTCGGAGTGCAAAGCACCGATTTGGCTGATTTGTAGCCTCTTTTAAGACATTTTTTCCCGTTTCGAAAATTATATGTTAAAATAAAAAATTTAATTTATACTAGATTTATATTATTTATATCTTCATTTAGTTTAAAGTAATTTTTTCAGATTTTAAAATAAACGTGAGTAAGAAAATGGATCGTGAAAAAAATAGTTTAATAATATAATGATGTAATAATATATTACAGGAGCTTCCGTAGCCCCGCCTCTTCATGATTCTTTTGCTCATTTTAAATGTAAAAATTAAATGTGTGTATTAACACAATTTTAATGTTACCATATAAAATGAGAAAAAAAATCTTGAGGAGACAAGGAAGCTTTATTTTTTGGTCCGTAATTGGCAGACACGTAGAACCCTTACAGAGTAGATTTAAATATGTCCGCTTCAAAGTAGGTGCAAATTTTAAATTTAAAAATTAAGGGGTGTGCTCTTAGGGGCCGCGATTTTGATAAAAAAATATGTGCTTATGATTTAACCATTATTAGCAGATGCTTACACTTTGTAACTTATTTTGTGAATCTCCTGAGTTTGAAGGTGGGAGAGGTAAAATGAACAGAAACGAGGTCACTGTTTAATGTACTTCCAAATTTGTTTTTTTTTTTTGTTTTGTTATTCGTCGTTTAGGCAAAAGCGCAAGGGATATTTATGTAGCCAGGGCCGAAATTGCAGAAACGAAATTTTAATGTGTAGAGTCGAATGCAATTCTAAAAGCGAATGTTAGACGAGTACTATAAGAAAAAAAATAAAAATAAAATTAAGTGAGTGGTGTCTGGATAGTATGGTGAGTCTTGAATCGTTATTGTCTGAATATAAATTTGCTCAAAGTATTTGTTACTAGTTTGGATAAAATCAGGTAAAAGATGAAAATTAAAAAATAAAATTGTGTTGTATGATGTATCAATTATTTGTTTTTATTAAATTTCCGCCTTTTTTATATACAGAGATAAATACAGGTGTTGGGTGAAGCTTCCCAAGCTCACTATTTCCAATAAGATTATAAACACCAATTATAAACAATTTGAATAGCAATTTATTGGTTTATATTGAATGTTTTAATTCCTATAAAATAAACATTAATTACATACATTAAAATCAAGCTTTATCTTGAATACAAACTTTTTTGGTATGGAAACTGAGCTAGCTTCTTAGTAGGATTTAACTTAATTAAAAATCAGTCTTAACTGTACTGAGCTTGGTCAGCTATTAAAAATACACATTTGTTAAAAAAAAGATGGCTACTAATTATGGGTTTATATTCAATATTTTCCGCTTGGAATCTGCAAAGCTTTTATAAATATCTTAACATGTATCTAAACATATAAAAGAAGTTAAAAAGACGGATAAAAATGGTAAACAAAACAGCATTCACAATAATAGTAAGACAGTGGCGGTTACACTCCCTCCCAGTATGGCGAGAAGTTTCGATGATTTACTCCAGTTTCTTCGCCACGTCAAGTACCGCTAGCTTAATTGCTGGCCGTTCCATAATTCCATTTGGAGTCATTACTTTAGCTTTTCTGACCTGCCCATCATCGGCCTTAAAGACTTCTATAACCTTTCCTCGAGGCCACACATTTCGCGGATTTGTAGGATCAACCACAACTACCAGGTCTCCTACTTCCAACGGTTTTGATTTTTCATACCACTTTGTCCGACATGTCAACATTGGCAAGTATTCAGCCACCCAACGCTTCCAAAATACCTCAGCAAACTGTTGAGCAGACAACCAAGACTGTTTGAGAACGATTCCAGTGTCATCATAAGTAGCCAAAGGTTTCATGCCATTTGAGTTTCCCAATAAAAAATGATTTGGTGTAAGTGCCTCCATATTTTCGTTCTCAATAGGAACGTACGTGAGAGGACGGGAGTTTATAATATTCTCAACCTCCGTCATCATGCCCCTTAAAATTTCTTCACTTGGACTTCTGTCAGTTGAAATTTTTGATAAGACCGTTTTAACGGATCTAACCATACGCTCCCAGGCACCACCCATATGGGGAGCAGAAGGTGGATTAAAATTCCACTTTGTGGTCGCTGTTGTAAAAGTTCGTACCAATACATTGCTGTCAACATCGCTTAACGCTTTCTGTAACTCACGATCAGCGCCAATTAAATTAGTCCCATTATCACTAAAGTATTCTCTGGGGGTACCTCTTCTAGCCGAAAAGTTTCTTATGGCCATGATACATGAGCTAGTATTAAGGGAATTAACGATTTCTATGTGTACGGCTCTTATGGTCAAACATGTAAAGAGTGCGCCGTACCTCTTCTCTTTGTGTCGGTTAACTGTTACAAGTATTGGTCCAAAATAATCAATCCCGGTGAAAGTAAAGGGCGCTACATACGTAGATAATCTGGCTCTGGGCAATTTTGCCATTTGTGGTACCACTAGAATGGGCTTTTTTATTTTGCACATTTGGCAAGATTTTATGACACTTTTGAATACATTTCTTAGATGTGAAATATAAAAACGTTGACGTAATTCATTAATAGCAGTTTCATGATGAACGTGCTGAAATCTGTTGTGATAATCTAAAATAATAAGTTGTGTGATATAATTATTTTTAGGCAAAATTGCAGGATTTTTCATCTCTTCTGGCACATTCGCGTTGTCTATTCGGCCACTAACACGAATAACAAACTCATCGTCGAGAAATGGTGACAATTTGTAGATTGAACTAGTTTTGCGCACCAATTTGTTTTGCTGCAAGGTGTTTATTTCATCTGCAAATTTATACTTCTGAGCTTCTTTGATCAGTATGATTTCGGCATGTCGTATTTCCTCTTGGCTTAGTTCTTGAATAAAGTTACTTTTTGCAACTCTATACTTCATAATATTAGAAAATTTAACTACATAGGCTACTGTTCTTAATAGCCTGCACCATCGTGAAAAACGTTCAACCTCGATAAAAGTTTGTGAAGTGTTTATAATACAATTTACTTGTTTGATTTCTACATCGGTTGATTCCGCAACAGTTACATCTCTGGGCCACATTTCCGCAGGTAACTTCAAAAAATCTGGACCACATACCCATCGGCTTGAATCTGTGAAATCTGGTACATGTGTCCACTTTGTAGCATCGTCAGCCACATTCATTTTACCCGCAACCCAACTCCATTCTTTAATTTCTGATAAGTCCAAGATTTCGCTTACACGTACTGCCACAAACTGGTGATATTTTCTGTGGTCTGAACGAATCCAACACAAAACTGTTTTTGAGTCCGACCAAAATATTTTTTTATTAATTTGAATGTCATGGCTATCCATTACATTCTTTGCAAAACGTACACCAATAAGAGCTGCCATTAGTTCCAATCTGGGTATTGACAAAACCTTCAATGGAGCAACCCGTGTTTTTGATCCAACCAACGAAACGACAACATTTTCTTTATACGATATTCTTAAATAAGCAACAACAGCATATCCATTCTTACTCGCATCGACAAATGTATGTAGTTCTACAAATGCACCATCATAGTTCGGTATATATTTCAGATAGCATCTCGGAATCTTGAAATCCTTAATTTTTGGTAGAAGCGTTAACCATTTTTCCCACTTTTCTACCTGAGGAGCGAGTATAGGATCATCCCATCCAACTCCACTTCTCCATATTTCTTGTAGTGTTATTTTAAGGAACATCAGGAAATGTCCTATTAGCCCCAAAGGATCGTAAACGCTCATGAGGATTTTAAGAACTTGTCTTTTGGTGGGTTTTTTGTTGCCTAGAAGTACGTCACTATTTAGAATTTGGGAGGAAATTTTAAAAATTATGAAGTCCTCAGATGGTTCCCAAAATATGCCTAACACCTTTTCTTCTTTTATGTTATCAGCAATATTAAGACACTTGTATTCGGATTTATTTGCGTTTAGACTTTTCAATACCGTAGCATTATTCGAACACCAGTTCCGAAGATTAAAACCAGCCTGGGCATGTATAAAATGTACATCGTTTGACAGCTCAATTGCTTCTTCTGTAGAATCAGTTGATATTAAGAAATCGTCGACATAATGATTATTTTTAATGACGTTTGCAGCTGTGGGAAATTCCGTTTCATATTTTTCAGCATTGAGATTTTTTACAAATTGAGATATACATGGAGCGCATGATGCTCCAAATATTAAAACATTCATGACATAAATTTCAGGATCTTTCCTTATATCACACCCACGCCATAAAAATCTTTGCGCGTTACGATCTTCTTTCCTTATATAAATTCTATGGAACATTTGTTCTATATCACCTGTAACAGCAATTTGTTTTTGACGAAATCTAAATAATATTGCTGGAAGGGATGCAAGAAGATCTGGCCCTTTCAACAATAAAGAATTGAGTGATACCCCGTGAGCTTTTGATGCTGCGTCCCATACAATTCTCGTTTTGTTGGGTTTGTTTTTATTAAAAACGGGAAAAATAGGGAGGTACCAAATCTTTTTGGCATCCTTTTTGCAATCTTCAAGTTTAGTTATATAATTCTTTTCTAAATATTCGGCTAAAGTTCTTTTAAAAATATTAAATAACTCAACATCATTTCTTAAAACCTTTTCAAGAGAATTTAATCTCCTTATTGCCATATTGTAACTGTCAGGAAGAGTAATATCGTCATAGCGCCATAACAGAGCAGTTTCATAACGGTCGTCTGGCCTTTTTATTGTATACTTTTCTAACATTTCCATGGCCCTTTCATCATCTTTACAAAGAACTTTAGAATTTCCGGAGACACCGACAGTTTCTATTGTATAAAACCGTTTTACTAAACTATTTAGTTCGTTCTCATTGCAATTACAAACATGAACACAAGAAAAATTATTAGAATTTTGCTTACCACTAATATTTCCACATAAGCACCAGCCTAGACGAGTACATATAGCAATAGGACCTCCGCAAAAGCCTTCTTTAATCCGATTTGAGGTACATAATTTAATATTGTTTAATCCAATTAGAACACCGGGAACAGCATCTTTGTAACTTTTTATCGGCAGCCCTTTTAAGTATGGAAATTGTTCACTTAAACTATTGTAATCAATACTCTGTGTTGGTAGCAATAATTGACGGACAGAGCGGACCTCAACAAAATGTGTTTTATTATTTGGTCCAGACAATTTTATTAACAACTTTTGTGAAGACTTTTCATTCCTTTCTATATTATTTGTCCATTTTAAACACAATGGTTCTGATTCCCCAGATAAATTCAATTGATTAATAATTGAGTCATCAATAAGACTGACAGATGAACCTTCATCAATGAAGGCGAAAGTTTCCAAGGATTTATTATTTTGTCCAAAAATTTTAATGGGTACAATTTTGAAAAGTATTTTGTTTAAATTAGCACTTTGTGTGTTGACATTATGTGTCTCAGAACAATTGTTTTCATTTAACATTTCCACTTCATTTCTACGACAAACTTGATTGCTTACATTATGTATTTCTTTATTGTTGTTATCATATTTATCACTATTATCTTCAATATTCTGATTAGAATGTAAAAGAGTATTGTGTTTAATTTTACAGTTCTCAACTCTACAAATAACATTGCTTTTACAGACACCATAATGTCTACGCAAACACAATTTACAGAGGTTGTATCTTCGTACAATATTCCACCTTTCATTTCGATCTGCAGATAAAAATTGATCACACTCAGAGACACTGTTACAGTTGCTGTTACATACAATACATCTTTTCTGGTTTTGCCATGAGTGCGTTTGTATGTATGCATTTGTGTGTTTTTTCTGTGAAGTATTCTCTGTTAAAGAAGCAGCGCAGTTATTCTCCAAATTTACACTGTTAGCAGAGACACCGACGTCGTAAAGCCAATTAGAAAATTCTGACAGATTTGCTTTTTTGTTTTCTTTCATCAATTTTGTTTTGTATATACCCCAATTAAGTTGCAAATTTGGCGGCATTTTATTTATTAATTCTTGTAAAAATGAAAAATTATTTAACTCGTCAAACATTTCGCAAACTTCAATTATAGTTTTTAGGCCTTGAACTTCAACAGCAAAAAAGGTAATTGTTTCTAATTTATTAGCATTTACGGATGGAAGTAATTTTATTTTGTTTTTTATAGAGTTGAGTATTTTTTCTGGCTGACCAAATAAAAGTTTTAATGTAGAAATAGCAGCTGGTACACAGTCGGGATGGATTAGAATATGTTGCACTGACCTTAGTGCATCACCGCGAAGAGCCTTTTGAAGTCGGACCAAATTTTCCGCATTAGTAAGTCCACAGACAGAAGTCGACCATTCATAAGTTGAGCTAAAGAGCGGCCATTCCACTGGATTGCCACTGAATATTGGAAGCTCTTTTGGTACCGTCTGTCGCGAATTAATTTGTTGTTGTGTGAGCTGATGCTGAGTGCTGCTGGCTAGGGGGTTGTCAGTGAACGAAGGTAATCTACATGGAATACTTGAAAACAAATTATGCTTGCGTACGGATCCGAGGTTGTTAATATTAAGGTTTTGTAAATTATTTGATGGAATGTTTTGTGAAAATAAAGCTGATTTACTTTGTTGCTGTTGTGGTATCATATTATTGTTGATCGAAGTTGATGCTAAAATAGGTTGGGCAGTTTTTGGTTGGTTTGAGGTTAAGTTGTTGTTTTGAGACACGTTAGGCACTGCTGATTTTGTTTGTAAATCTGGTTGATTATTTAACCATTGGTGAACTGAGTTTGTTACTGCTGCGGGCCTTTCGTCATCTTCCTGCGTTTGTTGCAGTATTTGATATTTCCTTCGAAGAAAATCTTTTTCTATTTGTCTCTCTTCTTCTAAATGTTGCAATTCTAATTGAGTTCTACTGTAAGATGTTTTAGAAGAGTTGGATGCTCGACTGTGTTGACTACAAACTGATGCTGGTGACATTGGTGGTGCATCCATTAGACAATTAGCACAACACCACTGATTATTTTTGTTGGTAACTTTGACGCATTGAAGATGATACGATAGGTGGCATTTATTACATTTGATTATATTGTCTGATGTGAGTGGTTGCTGACAAATTTGACACTTTTCGGAATCGGTGGTACTTACATGAATAAGAGTTTGTGGTTGATCCTGTAAAGTAAAAGAATCCATTTTATTGGGACTTACGAAATGTCTGCCAGTTTCTAATTGATGAATTTCGTTGGTGCAGGAACACAAAGACAACTAGATCTTCACGCCACAAAAAAGAATTAAAAATTTGTTGGGTGAAGCTTCCCAAGCTCACTATTTCCAATAAGATTATAAACACCAATTATAAACAATTTGAATAGCAATTTATTGGTTTATATTGAATGTTTTAATTCCTATAAAATAAACATTAATTACATACATTAAAATCAAGCTTTATCTTGAATACAAACTTTTTTGGTATGGAAACTGAGCTAGCTTCTTAGTAGGATTTAACTTAATTAAAAATCAGTCTTAACTGTACTGAGCTTGGTCAGCTATTAAAAATACACATTTGTTAAAAAAAAGATGGCTACTAATTATGGGTTTATATTCAATATTTTCCGCTTGGAATCTGCAAAGCTTTTATAAATATCTTAACATGTATCTAAACATATAAAAGAAGTTAAAAAGACGGATAAAAATGGTAAACAAAACAGCATTCACAATAATAGTAAGACAGTGGCGGTTACAACAGGAGATGCTTAACTATAAAACAGATACGGATAATTGTGCTCATGTTTATCGATACACAATCAACAAACATGGAATTGAACAACAAAAGACAGTTGGTGACAAGGCTTAAGATAATAAACAGCAGACGACACTGACATACAGATTTAAATAATTGTAATTTGTTTGTTAATGTTTTTATAAATTGTTTTTATTATATTTATATGTCTTGTTTTAAATAAAAATTCCCTGAAGATAACCAACAAACTTGATAGAAGTATTGGAAAATAAATTATATAAAAAGCAGAAAACGTAATTTATAATTATTTAAATTTAGATAAATAATAAAAAATACAATTTTAAATTAAGGAGTCACACATACAGGCCACAGAATCCTTTTAATATGATTTCAACTCATATTTGTCGGATTTACTTATACTTCCTGGAGAGTTTTAAACTTTTAAGAAGATTTGTTTCTATATTGAGTAAAATTTTGAGTTTCAAACGAGTAAAGTGACTAAGCACGCTGGTCAGCATAAAGTTGTTTTAAGATAATAACCTTATGTTTGCTGCCGACTACCAGTTTATACTGGTTGGTTGAAAATAATTTTAAGGTGGCCTTTAGCAACAAAATTTGTGAAAATAAATGTTTTTGTATAGTACGTTTAAAACTGTATTAATTGTAACAAAATAAAAACACTAATTCTTTGAGGAAATAATTACCTACTATAATATCATCCACGATACCTTTATTAATTCCGTTTTCGCGCTTACATTTTTTTCATTTACGTTTAGTTGCAAAACAAAACAGCAAAAAAATTTTGTATTATAACTTTTAATTCTTTACAAAAATATTTGCATTATTATTATTACTTAACACTAGGGGAATAAATACTTTAGTTTAAAAATGTACAATAAAGTATTTTTCATAACTTCTGGCAGAACAGAAGAGATAAAATTATTAAATATTTTTTCTACTTTATTATTTTACTCAAAATTTTTTTGCAAAGTTTTTATTATTATTTTTTTGTTGAGTTTTTGTAATAAGCAAGAAGTGCCAAAAAAAGATAATAAAAATTTCCTTCCTGTTGGTAGCCTTTTACGTTTCCCCTCATTTTCTTCTCAATAGTAAGGTGAAGAAAGTTCAGTAGCACTTAAAGCAGATGAGTCTTTTGAGCTAGTTAGTGCTGACTACAAATTTGAAAACGGTCTGTATTGTGCCGATATTTAAATATGAATTTTAAAATTGTTTAAGTTCTATTCTTTGTAAATTTACGTTACCAGTTTTTTATTTAGCCCTCCAAGTTTTGCGTTTTTTTTTTTTTTGTTTTTTGCCAAACTTTTCATAACCAGCTCTTTGTGTTGCTGTCAGAGCAAATATTCATTTTTTCCCCCAGAGGGAAGATAAAATAAAAATATAGCTTATATATGTAATACACTATAAATGTCTTAATTGCTATTTATTCTTTTTTCTCATTTACATAATATTATATTTTCTATATTTTTGCTACCAAACTTTTAACGTTGCTCATAGTGATTAATAAAAATGTTTGTTAAAAAAATATAAAAATTTTAATTAATTAAAATGTACATATATTTCAAACACGTTAAATTCTATAATTAAATGATATTAACAAAAAGACATAAAAAACAAAAAAGACAAAAAGACATAAGGAACAGCATATTTGGCTAAATAGTTAGTAAGACGTCAAATGTTCTGTATTTGTGAAACATTAGCATCTAAAGAAGAGAAAAACAAAAACAAATAATATAAAAAAATACAATGTTCAGAACATATTCGCGATTAAGTTTACTTTTACACCCTACCGGGAATAAAGAACTGGCTAAATACATTTTTACAATATTAAAGACATGTTCTATATATTATTTTAATTTTTTTTTTCTTTTTTTTGGTAACAAAAATCTGAAATATATGTTGCTGTACACTTGTGCAGAGATCAAAGTACAGCACGCAAAAAAACCGGTAAAACAACGATTCTGATGAAAGCCCTACAAATGATAGATCTTTAAAACAATTACTGATTGAAGCGTTTTGAGAGGTTATTGTTATATGTCCGAAGTTCTAAAGATAAAATCTGTCAGAGTAAAAGAGTTTTTTTAAGACTCAAGAATACAAAAATTTAATGTTACGATGTACAGATTCCGACTTGAGTTTCCAAAAAATTTCTGGAATGTAAGGTTTGTGTATGGATTCCCTACTATTTTAACTTCAGACTAAACTGAGTCACTTGAAAAACCTTCGAAAATATTTAACGTGTGAAATTCAGTCTAAAAACTTGACAATCTGTGAGAATTTTACACAGAGATCTAAAGGTATTCTGATTTTCTTAAGAATTGAAAGTAAACTATCATTCTCTTGATAAAGCTTTATCAGTTTGTGACTTACAGCCTTCCAGCAGTTGAGGTTAAACGACCATTCACTTTGTCACGCCTCGTCAACTTACAGTTATAGAAATTCCAATTGAACAAAGAATTTAGCCAAAAATATCATTTTTTTAAAGAGAGTGTAAACTTACATCACCGGCTATAACAACAAACAAAATTGTCCCGTCTAATGATCGCAACATCCGCACATGACTGTCGAGCAGCCAATGCGTTCAGCAGTTGTGGTTTCTAAAGCATGATTTCTTCATTTTTAAAATTTTTGAAAATCTTGCAAAGGGCTGCCTATGAGTTTTTAATTAAGGAGATCACAAAAGCTTTTTAAATTTACTGATTCCGAAGAATTTAATAAAGTTTTCTATTGCAACAAGATCCCTTTTCCTTATATTATGCTTTCGTATACGGTCATCTAAGATAGTAGTTGTTTTGGTAAGTGAATGGTGTTTTGGGGCGTTAGATAATAATAATTTTTTTCCTAAACACTAACCAAAAAATAAATTACTCTGATGTTAACTTTGCTAACAAACGTATAGGAAGTTACAAATGAAAACTGTAGGTATCAAAGTAGCTTTCCCAGATAAAAAAATTTACTTAATTTTAAATAAAAAATTTTATGTAGTTTCGATTGTCTAAACCATTCAGAGCATATAAATTTTGCAAGCGGAGCTTATGGCAAAAGCTTATACTTTACGATTGTACGATTGTAAGTTAAAGTATGATTGCGTCCACAATAAGAAAAAATTAATAAAACTCAAACTAAAATATAAGTTAAGTCCGTGAGTTGATAGTCATTTAGAATATACAAACAATCCGTACAAATGCGACCGCTATAAAAATTAATGTGAACATACGATTTCAAAACTATGCGACTTTAAGAAACAAAGGGCACCTGTTTCGTATTATTCAAATTTTCTTACGGTCATAAATTACCTTAAGTGCCAGAGATCGTTAGAAGCCCTTATGACTAAACACAAAGTAGACAATTTTAAAATGATTCGATAGGTAATAAACACACGCAAAATATTTCAAGCAAATGCATTATCAAATTAAAAAATTCCAAATAATTACATAATTTACCCAATATGTAGTCGTTATTATTAAAATTTGCAATGTAAAACAGAACGTGAATTTAATTCAGTGCAGACAGTTTATAGCAGTTTCCGTCTTAGCAAGATTTTACGTACTAGCAAGTTTTATAAAAAAAAAAAAAAAATATATATTTTAATGGCTGTTTCACAACAGTGCTTGCAACAGTCAAATGTAATTGCATTGCTTGTCAATCAAATGTCAATAACAACATTTTTCATTTTAGATTTTTAAATAAGAAAAGTTAAGAGATTTTTTTTTATATTTTATGTCATCAAATTATGCAGTTAATTTTAAAAATTATAAAATTAATTAAAAACTGATAAAATCTAAAAATTCTGATGCTAAAATTGCGAAAGCTTAAATTTTTGTGTACAACTAAAACTATTTTTAAATGCCTTAATAAATATTAGGAAACAAGCATATTTAGTTATAATATATCTTAGAATTAAAAAAAATGAAAGGCAGGCGTGGTGTTTTACCCGAAGTCATGAAGGACATAGACCGATCATGATCATTTTTAATACCAACTTTTTTGAGACTTTTTCTAATTGATTGGCGTATCTAAATTTTCTATAAATTATCTAGTGCTTTGGAAAAGTTAATTTCAAAACGGACAGATAGCCAGACATAAGAACACAAGATATAAATACTTTTTGGGGCTGAAAACGGATATTGTAGAAATTATAAAAGGAATGATAAACTTTTTCTAACTTTTTCTAAGGGTAAAAAAATAACTCCACATTCGAATTCAGGGCTTTTACTGAAACGCTCTGATTGTGAAACTAAACGTCCGCAACTAAAGTTAAACATTTTGTAAATTAGTATTTATTTGTGTTGACAAAATTGAAGTCGCATGTTTAATTTTAGAATATATACAATAATTAGTAAATGTTTAAAAAACTATATTTCTTGTTAGCATTTCAATTTTCCTTGCTTTATTTAATTAAAAAATTCCCTTAGTTAACTTCCTAAAATAATTTATTTAAATACAGGTTTGTTTAATGTTTATTTTCCTGCAAATAACTTTTGAAAATAATTGTCGTTTTAAATATTTAAGTCAACAAAGTTAAGTTATTTAAAATTATTTGTACAAAATAGAAAATATTGTCTTATTTTTTCTTCTAAACAGGCATTTAATGTGAATAGTTGTTTTTATGTTTTTTGCTAAATAGACCAAAAATTAAAAAAAAAAAAAATAGAATAAATAGAATATTGTTAGAAAGCAAAAATATTATTGCCGTCGCCGACTTGTGCATGCTGCAGTTCACTTATGGATAGTAATAAAGTAGTTTTCAAGACTCAACGCAGGGTTTTAATTTGCCGCAATTTGTTGAGTGAGGCCTTCGCATTTCTAAGAAAAGAAATTTTGCAGTAAAAAACTAAAAGAAGTGTGCATTATCTTTGATGTCCAGCAATAAAAAAACATAGTAAATTATATGAAGTGCAGCTCATAAGATATTTTACAAAATAATGAAGTACAGTTTAACTTTGATAAAATAATTTTTAAAATAATGCGGCTCAGGCATGCCACCGGAAAATAAATGAATTTACAATACTTCACTATTTGCTTCAAGTATGAAGTTGTATGATACATCTGTGTAATTATAACAGACTTCAGCTGAGGTTAGATGAGACTCTGTTGGAATGTTTATGCTTTACTCGCAATAATACATTTCATAGTGTAGTTTTGAATAATAGATATTTCATGGAAATATCAAGAAACATTTTTTATGAAGAAATAAAGCACGATTATAGTAAATTTAAAGATATAAAGTTTATAATCAATCGCCACGTAGCAATAAAATTATTTGACAATTCGAAACCAGTAAATTTAAGATGTAAGTTAAGTTCAAAAATACTATGTATTCAATTATGTTCGTCAGTAAAAGTCACTGCTTGGTAAATTTTAGCAACGAATACTGTTACCAACAGAGTGTTGCTGATTATCCTCATTAATGAAAACCTAGTGATTTATTATCTTCGAAAGCTAGTTTTTTTCAACCAAGGATCCCGTTTGTAAGATCACTACTTTTGTTCTGCCCAATTTGAAAAAATAATAATTACTTTAATATCATGACACCTTCATTTTTATTTATATTAAGTAAACTTATTATTAAGATTTGTTTGCTTTTATCTTAATGCTAAAAACAAGCCTTCAGATATCAGAATATAAATAATAGACTTATATTGTTATGCTGACATACATGAAAATAAAAATCGCATGCATTATTTACATACATTTAAATAAAAAAAGAAATTATGATTAAAATTAAATAATATATTTGTGGTTATGATTACCACGTAAAATATTGTTTGCAAGACTGCTTTTTTTCTTGTTCTTTCTAATATGATTTTTTGTTAAAGTCAGTTCTTTCGTTGTGGAATGCTACATGGGATGTCAAATGTCTTTCTATTTTACTCTTTCTTTAATTTTCTGTTGTGCTCCAAAATATTTCGCATTTTTCTTCGTAAGACAAAAATAATTTCTTATATGTTCATAGCATTTCTGTAAAAAACTTAAAAACAACTGCATTTCTAAAATTTTTAAGTAAAAAAAATTATGAAATAAATGAAAAAAAGTAAGTTAACAGGGCTGACTTTTTGTATTTTAAGGGAAAGATATAAAAGGATATGCAAGAAGCTTAAGAAAACGTATGACAGTAAATACTTGTCATAATAGTCATGGTTGTTTTTTCAAAGAATTCTGAAAATAATTTTTGCACAGAATGAACTTAAAGTAAATAGAAGGTATTTCACCTAAAAAATATATATTCTTTAAACAGTTTTTCAACTTTTTGTCAAAACTCTTAAAATAATATTTAAATTTATAAGGTGAATAAATAAACGAATTAGGCAGTAGTGTCGTTCGATATTTTCGCAAAGTATATAAAAAGTAATTTTTCACAAAGCTGCGGGCCAAATCTTGGTATCTATATATATATGATTATGCCAAAAGATTTTTGATCGGTATTTCTTAGAATAACTGTGACAGCTGGATTATTTTCACAGAAACCATAAATTGATGTCCATAAGCTTCACCTCATTCTACTTCATTTAAGAGGAGCTTTTGAAGACTGTAACTTTTTAAAAGTCAATATAAATTTTGTAATTTATAATTTTTTGTATAAGTTATATCAAATTATATGTTGAGTATAATTTTATTTTGCATTTAAAACTTAAGAACGTATGTGAATAAAATAAAAATTGTAACCATCGCAAAGTGGGTGTTCAGTTTAAACAAAGTGGGAATAATACTGTAGTTTCTAAAAAACAAGTCCTATTTACTCCTGCAGATGAGCTGTCTTAGTTTTGTAGCAACTATTCGTTGTTACTTATTCCAATATTTAAAACATTAATATCTAACATATTTACACGGCTTTAAAAGTTTTTTATATTAAATATTACGAAATTAAAAGACATACATTTACTTAATCTTGTTCCAAAACCTTCAAAAGTAGTCCTTTATTTCTCATGGTTTAAAGAGAATCAACAGATGAATCAACACCATGTAAATGCATCTACTAAGCCCAATATAGCTAAAAAATCGAATATATCCATTTTGGAAATTTTTTTAAAGATTTTCTGGCGATAGTGTGCTTTGCCGCAGTAAAATATTTGTTTATTAAATTCATCCACTTACTGCATGGATTTCGATGAAATAGCAAAAATTCATTACAGAAGATTGATAAAATTTTATTCTAAGATATTAACTTGTATGACAGTCTAGCTCATCTTTTTATTAACTGCACTATAATATTTCTAATATGTATAGGATAATGTATCAACGTAAAACGAAAACTTAAAAAAAAAATTAAAACAGTTACTGTTGAAACAAACAACAACAAAAATGTTGATACTAATGCCATCCCGACAAAGTGGTCTATTCAAAGGTGTTAAAATTTTATCTGCCGACAAAAATTATCAAATATTATTACTAAAACAGAAATTTAAGTAGTTCTAATCATATTGTTGAGAGAGTAAGGAAAATCGATGTTTTTTTTATTAAAATTTTTGTTTATTGTTTTATTTGTAAAAAATGCGCATGAGATTTTGCGATGCCTGTGGTTTCGGAAGTACGGCAGCACACTAGCGTATGTGTAACAACTAATAATAATTTTAAACAATCATACGACAAAGGTCATATGTAAAATTATTAAGTGAAAAGCATTTTTTCGAATGGAGTGGCTTTACCCAAATTATTTTTTTTTTATCTTTAGCAGTCTCTGTTAAGTTTAGTAAACTCAGTACATCGTGTTTTATTTATTTGAAAATCGTATTTTTTGTTTGTTATTATATTACATTAGGATAAGTACCCTTAAATTTTTTTTATTTTTTTTTATTTTTTTTGAAGCAACGCTTTGGTTTAGCATGTAATTAAAAGCGAATTGTAACGTCTAAAGTATTATTAAGTTTTATCTTTATTTATTTATTTATTTATTTTTTTTTTTTTTTTTTGTACAATAACTTTTATTAATTTATTGTGTGATTTCTTATAACAGATGCTAAAAATATAAAAATATCAATAATATTTAGTTATTGAAAAGTTACTATCTAAGTTTAAAGTTTAGTTTAGCTATATTTGTATTTCCAGTTTGGCTATTAGTAAATCTATCTGACAAATAATAGAATTTATTCAAAAGATAAATATTGATGAATGTGATAAAAAAGAAATTGGATATTTCTCTAAATTTACTGTGCTGCGTTGACTTTGGTATGATGTATTTAATAAATTTTAGTAGAAAACATACTTTATAAATAAAAATAGGCACACAAATTGAAATTCTTTTTTGTTAAGAAATTAATTTATAAATTAAAAAAATATATATTTATAATATTTTAAATATGAAAATTTCAGTTTTATAAGGTTTTGTTTTAATGCTGCACATTTTTATTGTTCAAATATAATAATCTTTTAGAATTTTTCTTATTGAATATATCGAAATATTTTTTAATAGTAATTTAATACAGAAGAAAGAATCATTTAAAAGATAAGAACCGAAAGATCAAGAGCAATTTAAAATAAACTATTAGAAAAAGAAAGAAAGAAGATCCAACTATCTCTAAGTTCATTTGTAAAGAGTTTCGCTTCTTCACACTTCTATAAGAAAATTGTTAATTCAAGATTAAATTAAGAATTTGAAAATTAGAGTTACGTGACGCAGATCCGTCATTGTTATTTATGAATTGTTTAATAATAACTCAAGCATTAAAATGTAAGATTGCTTACAATGAATTGCAAAAATTGATAAAACTTTATCTTCACTCAATTTCGTTTAATGTACCCTTCACCAAAGGTGAAAAAACGGTATATCTAAGTTTTTCATTCCGTTTGTAATTTCTACAATATCCGTTTTCGACCCCATAAGGTATGTATTCTGTTTTTTTATGCAAAGCAAAGTCGATTGAGCGATGTCTGTTTGTCGTCCGTCTTAATGTTGAAATCAACCTTGCTAAGGCATTAGAAAAGCTAGAGAAAATTTAAAATGCCAATGGATCAAATACAGTTTTAAAAATTTCGCTACTAAAAGTCATTAAGATCGGTATATTATATGATTGATGCAGTGGGCAAACCACCACGCCTGCTTTTAATTTTTCTATATCGTTTGGAACAATGGAGTAACTCCAATAATAAAAAAAAAAAAAAAAAACAATAATATTAAGCGATAGAGAGTAAAAAAATACGGCAAAAAATAACAAGTGAAAATATTGACGCTGGCCTACATTTTCCGTGCTACGTGCTGCAAGTGTGCACCATATTTTTTAAGATATCAATAATGGTATCATTTTAAAGATTTGGAAGAGGTCTTTCAGAAAGTAGTAAACTTTTAAGGGCCAAAACCATTTTTTATAAAATTATATTTTTTTTTTCATATTTCTTAGTTTTATGTCACCCCAAATTTTAGTCTATTTGATTTACATATATGATGAAGGGTATATAAGGTTTGGCGTGGTACTATTTTTTGTTTCATTTGTTTCTACTTACAAAGATATAAAAATTAGGCGTTTGACTAACTTAATGTTTAGATGGTTTTAAATAATTTAAAACACTTTTTTGTGTATTTTGTAAAAGTACAGTTATGTACATTTAGTGAAAGTCACCGCCTCAATATATCTAAAATACTAAATTTAACATACAAAGAGACAATAAAATAGTCTTGAAATAAAAAAATTTTTTTAAATTTTATTAATTTAATTTTAAACATTAAAAATTCGTACTAATTATCCCGACCGTATTAATTTAATCACCGATATTGAGAATGGCAAAAATTTTTAAAATATTGTTATTAAAAAAACATGGAATAATAATAATAAAATAAAATTTTCAGTTAGTATATTTTATGCTATTAATTTACATTTATGCAATAAATTTCAATTTCTTTTAAGGAAGAAAAATTATAAAATAACTGAAATTTTTATTAGAGTTTGGGCAAACGATAAAAAGATAAATTAATTTTATTTATATTTAAGAAATGTCTACAGGAACAGTATGATTTTAGCTTGTAGTTTTAGCACTTTTTAATTAAAGGCAAAAGTTTAGATTTTAACTTTTATTTGCTACGCACACACATACACTCGTATCTATAATATAAATGTGTAAACAAATTTTCAAAAAGAAGACTGCTCCTTTTTTGGTTCACATTAACAAAAAAAATTTGTCAGTTATTAATTTGTATGTAAATTTGTTTAAAACAAAAAAGGCTGTGATTTTTTAAGTATGTGTTAAATTTGCTTTAAATTAATTTTTTACAGAGTTATTAGGGTTTCTTATTATAACCTTCCGTTTGTAATATTAAATAAACTATATTTTTCTGCTGCTGCTTTTGGTACAAAATAGCTCAAGTATGTCATATGAAGAAACGAATAATTAAAACAAGGAAAGTGTACTATTCTCACACTCATAAACGCCAGTAAGAAAAAGCATATTATTAATATTCTTTTACTCGTGTACATTTTAATTTTGAATTATAAATATTGGCGTTATGGAGAAATATTGGCGTAAAAATTTTGTTGAAGTTTGTTGTCAACTATAAGTGAATTGCATATATTTATTAAAGCCAGAATCAAATACTGAAGTTCGTAGTTTTTTATTTTTTCTCAATGCTTATTATTTTTTTAAGACAAAATTAAAAAAATTATTATTTCGATAACAAGCACTTAATTTCTTCTTAAAATTGTTTCTTAAAATAATATACTTTCTTTGCTAATTTATGGCGAGGAAAATATCGATTATTTTTTCTCTTTTAGAAAGAAGTTTAAGAAAGTGATTAAATTAATATTAATCCATATAATTCTTACAAAAAATGACTACTTCAATACAGACAGTTAACCATTCAAGCTGCTATATTTATTCAAATGAGGCCAACCTTTGCGTTATTCGAGAACCTGCTTCCTCCAACATTAAGAGAAAAAAGAAGTAAAAAATATCTTTTACTTCGACCTTTTATTTTTTAATCAGGCTGAAGCCCATATTGTTATAAACTTTTTGCAAGTTGATATTTTTATTCTCCTTTTTTTAAGGGACAACTGTTGTCTGTAAATATTTGTAGTGACTGGCAATTAAATTCCAACAAATGTGTAAAAATAATCTAATCGCGCTTTAGTTTTTGAGTTTTTAATTTTTTACAATGAAATAAATCTGTAACCATAAAAAATGTATTCAATATCGTTCTTCACATAAAGGAGTTCTAAAGTAGCAAATATTATGAAAAAATACAAATGAATTGATTTATTTTTTCTTTTAAAAATGGCAGATAAATTAAAAATGATATTTGTGTTATATCTCACCCAATTTAAGTTGCTCATGTTTAACCTTCATTCTGTTTTTTAATATAGAACGTTCCTAATGCAAGATTTTATATTGTATTATATATTTTTAATTTGCTGTCTTGTCATGTATAAGAAAAATTTGACTACCTTGTAACACACGTTTTTCTTCCGTTATACACTATCGTATTCTTGAACGATTACATAACAGTATTATTATTTTTCTTTTATATTATGGGTGTTTCCTTATCGTTGAGCTAAAGAAAATTGCTACACATTATTACTATCATTGTTGTTTATACCTGTTGTGTTGCTTTAAAAATATTTCTGCCGCTCCTGTAAATTTGACTGCTGCTATTAATTAATGCCTCGCTAATTTACAGATTTTTTTTTTACTGTTTTTTTTTTCAAATTTTGGGAAACAACCTTAATTTACGCTTTACTACACTGATTTTTGATGTTTCTTCTCTTCCCTAAATAAAACCTCATCCTCTTTTAATTTACCTAGTGTTTGTATTTGTTTTATTTTGTTTGTGTTCGGAAATTGTTTCAGTTAATAAAACTCACACATTTAAATTGAAAGATTACGTGCAAAAAACTGCAAGTATAGTTTTTTTAATATAATTAACTTTAATCACTTTAGGACTAAGAAATACCAACAACAAAAGTTTAGTTTCTTAACAAATTATTTGAAAGCTTCTTCTCTAGAAAATGAAAAAATTTTTAATTTTTTTCGTTCATATTAAAACGGCCATCTTGGGTCTTTTAAATTTATACAGGTATAAAAAGTAAAAGAAAAATGTTTTTTTATAAACATTAGTGAAAAATGGCCAGTAAGTTTTTTTAATCACAACTGATAGAACAATTGTATCGTAAATTAGATAAAGACAAAAATTGTTTTAGGATACTTAAACGATTTTAAAAAATAAAAAGATGTAACTATACGTTTAATCGGAAAGGAAAATCTCAAAAAACGCGTATGACATTGGAAGTTCAAGTAAGAGATTTTGTGCTTGACCTAATTAGTGTGACATAGTGAAATTTAATTCAAATGGTCCAGATCGCTCTACTAATATTTTCATGGTACATGAAATGAGAAGCTCATTCTTTTTATCACAATAGGGAGGGTATATTTGTAATCTGGGATTCTTTATTATATTTAGAATTTCAAAGTTCTAAATGACTGTAGATACTCACAGGACTTTACTACGCACAAAGCTTTTCGAAAAATTATTGATATTTTTAAAATGATTTATTGAACCTGGCAACAGCAATGTTAGAACTGTAAGAGAATTTATTTCAAATCAGTCTTCCAAATTGGGTATGAGTGAATTTAAACAAACGCAAATTATAATAGCAACAATAAATATAACATAATTATGTAACTGAGGCTTAAACTTATGGTCTCAACATTAGCCTTATAAGATATTAATAAGCTCATCAAATCGAAGTTTTCTTTTTAATATTCAGAAACCATCGATAAAACCAAAGAAAACTTTTTTAGACAAATTATTGCTTTTTGTGCAGAAAGGCTCACCTTTCTACAAGTGTTAATATAAAATAAATTTTAACTGACCACAAAAAAAAAAAACAACAACACGTAACGTTCAGTTCAAGTAGTATTCTTCAAATGAAATTGAGGTTTATAAATAACCACTGATTAAACTAACTCTACTTTGAAAATAAAACTATTGCTCTATTTTATTTGTATATTTATTGAGTATTAACGTCAGTCGTTATGTCTCTATTGGAGTATTGGTTGATTATTCGAACATTTGCGTTTCTTGCCACACAGAAATTTGGATAATATTTTAATAATTAGTTGTAGCTAATAATTTAAACTGCTACTGGATACAATACAGTACTTGTCACATTAATGTGGTCTCCAATTTGTGTTTATGGTAACAATTTTTAACACTGATATTGAATATTAGATTTACTATTTTGTCAATTTATATTTGACTTGCAATACATTATGTTCATTAAATTCCCTGGTCATAATCCAATAAAATATGAACCGTTACATGAAAATTATATCATAGAGTAGATCATATCAATTTAATTTTAAATTAAAGGGATTGCACATTAATTCTTGTTTATTTAAAATTATACAAAAATGATTTTTAAAATTTTAAGTTTCTTTGTAGTCCTTAATGAAAAGGAACGTTTTCTGAAACAATGTTTTTCCTTTGCAGGAGTACTTTATAATCGTATGCCTCTTGTTTTTATACTAAATCAAAATCGTATTGTTACTATTTTTTTATATATTAATAAATTTTGCTATTGAAATTTGTTCGAAAAACTTACAAAAAAAAGATAAATCTTTTGAAGTGTTCATTATTAAACAATAATTTTTTTACAAAAGGCTGATAAGAAACGTCATAGGTGGCACATTTCACAAGCAAGTTTTCATGTACGAATTCAAGATTTCTTAAAAAATGTAATAATTGGAAGACTTGTAGGAAAATCTACGAGTTAGTTAGCAAAAATGTGTAAATAAAGCCTTGAAGGTGTTGACTCTGTAATTGCCAAATTAAACACATAACTCTTGCAAAGAAAACTATTGAAATTAACTAAAATCAATTAAAATTTATCTTTGGTTTGAGTTCATTTTTTAATTTCTAAAAACTTTTTTTAGAAAGAAAAATTAATTTAGCAAAAGTATGCGGACTTTTCCAAAAAAGACAAGAAAAATTAGACACTAGCAGAATGAAATGCAGCATTTTCTAGATCGCTGCAACCTTCGTTAGCGTTCTAAAATCTTAACTACATATATACAAATTTATGTTAAAATTTTAAATGCTTAATCATGTTATAACGATTTTAAAATTTTAATTATATTGAAATCTATTAAATAAAATACAATTAGAGGTGAAATTGGTAAATCCGTTGTGTAAGCACATAAGACTTGAACAGAAATAATGGTTAGTATAGCAAATCAATCAAAGCAATCTTACTTCGTCTTGAATGTGAAAGTTTTAAATATGAAATGTATGTCAAGGTTATATTTTTTTAGTAACAAAAAAAATTTTTGTAACATTGGTAATTAAATTTATTTACTTCAAACGATTCTTATTTATTTATTTTTTTTTCTTTTTTTTAAACTCGATATTTCATTAAGTTTTTTTTTACAAACAGTGTTTTCCTTTTTTCAATTTTTTTAAGCTCTTGGATTATTTTTTGCTGTATGAAAGTGATCAAACGTTTTTAAAATTTTTTTTTACCTTTTCCCTTTAATACGTGTTGAATGTCATTCACTATGTTCTGAAATATATGCGACTAAAATTCAAAAGTGAAATTTTCTCTCAAAAAACGTTTACTGAATGTTAAGTAAAAAAACTGAAAGGAAATAAAAATTACATTGCAGAAAACGTTCAGTATTTTTTATTTCTGATATTAATTATTTACTAAAACAGATTAAGGATTTAAAAGACTATGCAAAGAATAGTTGTTATCACTTGTATAGGCCAAAACAAAGACAAAATTATTATTACAAATTATGTTAAGGAGTATTGCATGTCGCAATTTCATAATTATGACTTAAACAGTCAATGTAATAGCAGAAATCGTAGCTGTTAAAATAATTTGTCATCATTTTGCTCCTGTTCTGTTATTCGTTCGCTTTTCACTTCCCTTCACAACTGATTAGACTTCATTTTTTATAATAGAAGTTAAGAAAGCATTATAAAACAGCAAAAACTTGCAGAAATTTATATTGCAGGCCAATTTAAGAAATTTAAATATTTTGTTCATAAAACTTTAAGGTAAATTAATATCAGGATGAAATCAGAAACAGTAAATTGTTAGAAAAAATTAATAAATATTACCCCAATATATTAAACCTTAACTAAAAAATATTTATATTTTAAAAAACTCAAACACATGGAATTCTTTGGATGCCAAAAAATTTTTTTTTATCTTGGAGATGTTGATTTTGTTACAGAAAAAGCTAGATATTAAAATAAACTGGTATGTTCATTTATTTTGCAAAAATAAAAATAACATTAATTTTTGTTTTCTATGTTTGATCAAAATTTCAAAATATAACCTGAATACAATATTAGAGGAATTAGCATTATATTAAACTATCTATAATTCTTACAACACCTTAGTTATCACCTTCACCACACTTTTTGGGTCGGAAATGGATATTTTAGAAATTACAAATGGAATGACGAACTTAGACATACACAAATTCCACCTGTAGAGATCTTATATATACTTCGGCTTTTCGTACAGTTAGTTATTATTTCACTTGAGACACATAACTACTAGTTAAAATAATCTTTATTTATTGAAACCCCTATCGTTGACATGGCCCTTTGCAGGTTCCTCCTATTTGCCGGTGATATCATTTTTTTTATAATTTAAAATTTATAGATTTCCATGAAACAATTATAAGCTGCTCCTCCAAAAGAATTTTAGAATGGCCTTTAAATAAAAAACTAAAATTTAATTTTTTTATATCAAGGGTAATGACTTTTGGAATAAAAAATAATGCACATATGAAAAATATTATATTTGATGTATTGAGATGATTGCGTAGGACTAGATATAATAATTACACCTCATAAATAAATACTTGGCGCTGGAACTAAAATAAATTCAATACTGAAATCTGGGAAGTGTAAGATCTAAAACCGTCTGAAGAAAATCTATTGTTGTATGAAACTTCCAATTAAATGATGAACTTGTTTACTGAGTTCAAGAATTGCTTTCATTTATTCCACCCTTTAAGTAATACAAACAAATAAAAAATTTAATACAAAGAAAAATTTATTACACAAAAAATTCTCATTCAAAAAACAGAATAATAAAATATTTTTAGCTGAAAATTACTGCATGTCGCCAGCAGGTTAGAGTCAAAAGTAGCAACAAAGCAAAGTGCAAAAACTTTTGAGTCAACAACAAACCTTCTATGCATTTTAAAACAGCTTGAATTGAAAGAGACATGCATTTACACACATATATAAACACACAAACACACGATTTCATGAAGTATTACATTTGAAAATCTTATAGTCCTTATATATATAAGCAGGCTTGCATTTAACTTTTAAGGTTTTAGAAGAGTTGCTAAAATTTTTAAAGGATATAAGATTTTAAATTCGTCTTTATGTTACATATTTGCACAACACGTATACGGGCAATGCATTTAAAATGGTAAACACACAAAATCTTATAAAAACGCGCTAGAAATACTTAAAATTATATTCAAGGTGAAAAAAAACTTTTAAATTTTAAATCTAAATAAACATATGAAGTTCTTCTATTTGTTTTTAATGTTTATAATGAAAAGAAAAAAATTGAAAATTAATTAATTAATTAAATTTTATACCTATCAAGCTTAATTTTTTATGTCAATTTAAGCCTAAAATTACTACCTTGAAAATTCAAAGTATTGTTACAGAATAGAAGGAAGGATAGAGAGCCAAATAGTCAGTGTGTTAAAAATAAAGGACAGTACTTAAACTCATCAATATATAGAAGTAATTTTCAGCACATTAAAACCATCAATAAAATTAAACTATTTATTTTTTTTTAAATCCACACCTATAATAAAACAGTAACGGGGACATTTAGGTACATAAAGTCTTTTGCAAATTTTAATTGGGGTAGATAGTAATTTTTAGAATTTTTATCTGTCTGTCTGCCTGTGTACGCATCACGTAAATACTGCTAGATGGATTCAAATAAAGAATAGTTTTTTTTTTTCATAAAAATATGTCATTTCGTAGATTTCGTAGAGAAACCAGAGTAACAAATGTGAAAGCACTCAATTTTACCGGTATAATTGGTACTAAAAAAATTGCCAGCATTTTTTATTTTTGTAAACAGAATTTTTTTAACACTGAACTTTACAACAAATATTTAAAAACACATTTTGCAACATTTTTTAATTTTAAAAAAATTAGATACGCGGACAAAGTCGTGGGCGCTACTAGTATTTTTAAACGTTATGATTTAATGCAGTACACGCAATCAGAATATCCTTGTTAGTAACAGGAGTTATTATAAACGCACGCAATTGTTTATTTTTCTTTTTAAAAGATGAAAATATGTACAAATTTCGACACTCGTCTAGAACAGACTTAATTTTAATTTCATTTTATGTTACTATAAACACATTTATGAATTATGAATTTTCTTTCATTCTTTTTTTGCTTGTTTAATCACATTAAAGTTTCTTTATGTTGCTTTTAGTAAAATAAAAGTATTAATTAAAATAAAGGACAAATCCACAGATAAATCATTCACTTTCACTTCTTCGTAGGTTGTAAATTTATTTAGTTTTATTTGTTGTATTCGATGTAAAAATGCTATTTTAATTAAAATAAATCAACTTTGTTTTACAAAATAATTTTTTTATTAATGTAAAAAAAAAATAAAAATTATTTTGATTTAACTATTTTCATTCTTAATATTTTACAAATTTTCTTATTACCCATGTAATTTGGTTTAGTGTAACCATTTTATATTGTCAAATTTATATGATTCCCCACTTGGGTACAGTTTTTGCTAATTTTTGTTGTATTGGTTTGAAGTTCTAAAGCCTTTGGTAAAACAACATTTATTTAAATTTTTGTTAAATTTTTAAATATAGTTTTGTGGGGGAATCTGCGATGGAAAATAAAGTGACATTTAAGTTAAATATTATTGAGTCTATGTATATGAAAATATGAAAAATTTATCAATACCAGGCTTATATAGTACATACATATGTTTGTGTGACAAAAACATGAAATGTTTAAATTAATTTATTTTTAGAAGTCTATGAATGTTTTGATGTTTTTAAAAGTAGCTATTTCATTTTGAACAGATTTTTGCAGCAAACAAAAGATATATGAACATACACAAATTTATTACATCTGGATTAAATACAAAAAAAAAGAAAGGAAAATTAATAGTAATAATTATAACTTTTTCTTGCTACGTAACGAGGTGTTAAAATTAAGGTCAATATTGATCAACTTAAATCTGAATTTGCTGAATGTACTTCAAATCCTTAAAATAAAATACTAAAATTTTTAAAAGTTCTTTATAAAGTAGATAATATACTTCGTTTAGAAAAAATTGAGATTTTATCTATTTTTTATTATTAATTAATAAAATCTTTCTTAGATTTCTTTTGCAATTTTTGAATTGTCTTAGCTTTATTAACTTGTTGTATTTATTAACCGTTGTGTCGCAGTCAAGCATAAAAGCACTTGATACCACCATGTGACAGGCCAAACGAATTGGTGACATGTTTTATTTTTACGGCAATTTTTTGTTCGATCTTTTATGGAGACGTCAAGAGCTTTATGGCTCATGATGCTTTTGATCCATTTTACAAACTACTATCAGATAACCTTGAAACCCTTTTTATTAACAGGTTGTTTATTTCTTGTAATATTCAAGTGAGTAGAACTTCAGGAATTCTTTTTCAGCTCCAAAATGTACTTAATTTTTAAAATAGCGTTCTTGTGATAACTTTTTGTGGTTAAAAAAAGCAAAAATCATAATTATGTTATTCGTATTATTTAAGGATTGTTTTTATTCAGATAAGAGGAGTTTTTATAACATTCGCAGGAACAAGCACCCGCGCAATTCTTTTGCTATTGCATGGACTGTTTCCTGGCTTTAATTTCTCTTATTTAAATGCTATTAAACTTCAAGGTCATGAAATAAGAGATTTAAAAAAGTTTGAAAAAAGTGTTTGCGTATAAAAAACCTTTTTTAAACTCTGCAATATTGTTAAAATTTCGCTATTTATTTTTGTTTTCAGTAGCAGTAAACCGTTAACAAACAATAATTTAGAAGTCATAACAAACGAACTGTGACCACTACTTAATAAAAATTTTCAACATTCAATTTATTATTTCAATTCATTTATTTAGTCAGCCATCAGCCATTTGTTAAGGTAAAGAAAAAAATTTTTCTTTGTTTGCACTAATGTCATAAAAATAATTATATAAACATTTACATTTTTATTAATTTGTTTACGCCATACAATTGATTTTAAAATAATTCTGATTTATTTAATTATTTTGCTAACCATTGCAAACAAATCGATTAAACTTTTCAATTAATTTGCAATAAAGTTTTTTTTATTAAAACATTATATTTCTTTTTAATTTAAAAAAAAAACAAAAATTAAAACTTTTTATATTTTATTTTATTTAGACATATATAATTTATTTTTATTTAAATAATAATGATAAATCGATATTTTTTACAGACTACTAAAAATATAATAAACTGAGTAAACAAAAAATTTTGTATCACTTCGAGAAATATTTAAAAATGGTTTATGTTTTGGTTAATTTTTTATTTTTACAATGCAGTGGCAGAAATATCAATCCTTAATGTAAAAATATTTACAGATCATACACGAATATATTTCGTGCAAGGTTGGACTTCAACCAAACCACGTTGTTTTATTTTTGCATAACACAATTTGTTAGTTGTATATAATTATAATTTTATAGTTTTTTCTATATTGTTTTCGCTTGCTATTTCGTTATTAAATTAATTTAGTTGCTGTCTAAACGCTAAAAGCTTTTTTATTAAATTATTTAAATTAAATTAATGTTGATAGTGCCTTAAGTGATTAAGATTATATTCCAGAAAATGCTAGAATATTTTTTTGTGTGTGTTTTGAGAGCAAGTAATGTTACCTTATTTCATTTAGTAGAGCAAAATATTCATTTGGTTAAGTTTCAAACAAGAACCTATGATTATATTTAATTGTACCTTTTGAATGAAAATTATTTTAACAGGTTATAATTTTTAGGTGATTTTACAAATTCCAAACTAGATTAAATACGAAAAAGGAAAAAATTCCAATACACGAATCTCGTAGACATATACTTTATACTTCAGTGCTTCAGCGATTAGGAACAGAAATATTTTCCATAACACTGGCAAAAGGTCATTAAAGCAAAAATGACAGCAGCTGAAATAAATAAGTAATTATGTTTGTGTTTCGAATTTCATCGAAGGGTTTTTTTCTAACTACTCATTTTAATATGACAGATAATTAAAATATAAAAAAAAAAAAAAATTATTCAGTTAATCCGCAAGTATATATTATACTTTTGTCACCACTTTTAATAAATTTTTTATAAATTTTTAGCCTATTCAGTAACGTAGCAAACATTTACTTACTGAACAAATTATTTATAACTTTTTTTCTTTCCGAAAAATATATGTAAACTTAACAAGAAGTTAGTTGGTTATATAGTGATCTTATATTCTTTAATTCTATACCCCATTTTCATTTATTTATCCAAATTCCTGGCTTAAATTGGCATTAGCCAAAAAAATCTTGAAGTGTTTCTAAGGAAATAAAGTTTTTCTTTTGAAATTACTGAAACTGAAACTGAAGCTTCTACAATAACTCCAGAATGCAGAATAAGAGAAAGAAAATAACGGAAAAATATAAGAATAGCAAAGCCACACCTTTCAAAATATCTAATAGAAACAACAAAATAAGAGATTTCATATATTTACACATATTTCAGCGTACAGACCATTATTGGATAGTTCAAATGTATTTTAAAATGTAGCTTCTTAAGGTGAAGAGAAAACCTCAGCATTTGATATTCATTCAAAAATTTTTTTTTGTATTTTTTTTTTATTTTACATATTTATTTGCAATCTATCTTATGATAATAAGCAAATGAGTTAAATTTAAAAAATAACATGTCTAATTGCTTTCAATAGAAAACAAAAAATTAATTTATATATGAAAATAATATTTACATATATAGAGCTAAATTAAATATTTAATATTTTAAACAATAAATTAGGAAATATATATTTACATATACATATATTTTTATTTCATTACTGACGTTAGTCGACCAAGAGTGTATACTTAAATGTAAGGGAGATCTAAGATATGATTTCGTTTTAGCCTTCTAACTTCATAAGTCTCATCTAAAAGTGTAATTGCTAGTATGTTTACATGATTACTAAGTCTTTCTAAATAATTGGAGCTAAATCTTCTAATTTCGGATTTGACAAACGGTAATTTCAGATCGTTGTGTAGCGCTTTGTTCGTTATATAAAAGGGAGCGTTTGTTATAGAACGCAAAACTTTGGACTGATATCTTTGTAGTATTTCTATGTTGGAATTACAAGCAGTGCCCCATAGTTCTATACCATAAGTCCATATAGGTTTTAAAATAGTTTTATACAGCAGGACCTTATTTTCTATAGATAGTTGGGATTTTCGTCCCAGGAGCCAATACATTTGTTTAAATTTGATGTCGAGTTGTTTTCTTTTTGCGCTAATATGTGCTTTCCATGTTAGCCTTCTGTCTAAATGTAAACCAAGGTATTTGACAGTATTAACACTAGGAATTAAAGTGCCATTGAGAAACACAGCTGGGCAATTTTCTCTTCTTGTTGTAAAAGTGATGTGGCTTGACTTTTGGGTGTTAACAACAATGTTCCATTTTGTAAGCCAGTGATAAAGACTATTAAGCTGCAACTGTAAAGTTCTAGAAGCTTCTGAAGGGGTTTCACTACAACATAAGAATGCTGTATCATCGGCATATGTAGCGACTGTTACATCCTCTCTTGTCGGCATATCATTTGTGAATAAAGTATATAAAATTGGTCCAAGGACACTTCCTTGGGGGATTCCAGCTTCTATTTGACAGACATGAGAAAAATCATTATTGACTTTGACGTAGAAACATCTGTTCTTCAAATAAGATAAAAAGAATAAATAGAATGGAGCAGGAAGCATATTTTTTAATTTATATAATAACCCGTCATGCCATACTTTATCAAAAGCCTGTTGTATATCCAAGAACACAGAGGAACAAAATTTTTTATTTTCAAAGGAGTCAGTTATCACCTTAATAATTCGATGGCACTGTTCTGGTGTTCCATGTTGATTTCGAAAACCGAACTGATGATCAGGAATAATGTTGCACTTCTGAAGCAATGGATTTAAACGCTTGAGAAATAATTTTTCAAAAATTTTTGATAAAATGGGCAATAAGCTAATAGGTCTGTACGACGTCATTATATTTTCGGGCTTACTAGGTTTTAAAACCATTATAATTTCAGCACACTTCCATTGTGAAGGAAAGTGTTGCAGACGTAAAATGGAATTAAATATTAAAGTAAGGAATAAGATCCCCTTAAAGGGCAAAGACTTTATTGCAACCGAATCTATTTTGTCATATCCCGTAGTTTTCTTGTTATTAAGGGCGCATATCTCCATTTTTGTTTCACTAGGCGTAATATGCTTTATAGGCAACTCCATTTGACAAGCTATGTTTAGGTAATGTGCGACATCGTCTCCATAATTGCTCGTTTGTTGAGGATTAAAAATTGATTCCAAATGTTCAGCAAATGTATTAGATTTTTCTTTATCAGTTCTGATCCAAGCATCATTAGAATTTCTGATAGGAACATTCCTTTTTGCGGGTCGCTTTAGAAATTTCGTAGCATTGTACAGTTTGTGATCTTTTCTTTTATTTTGAGGTTTAAGTTTTTTTAGATATAAATTTATATTTTCATTTCTCTCTTTCGCCAATATCTCTGAGCATAATTTAGTTGCCAAATTCCAGTTAGCCTTATCCCTTGGGTTTCTGGTTCTATGCCATACTCTTCTTAGGCGTCTGGATTGTCTTATCATATCTCGAGCAGCAGCGGATGCATGTACTTTTCGACCTATATCCTGAGCACGAATGGATGATGGTGGGGTAGATATGGACGCAGCTTCATGTATTAATAAATTAAAAGATGCTATGGTGTCATATAAATCTTCTGCTGTGTTTATTTCAATGTTTAAATTTAAATTATTTCCAACAAATTCTTTAAAGTAGTCCAAGTTAGTGTTCCGATTGATAAGTTTCCCATTTTTAGATGTTATTTTCACATTAGCATTAAAATTAACTATAAACGGTGTATGGTCAGAGCTTAAGCTATCGTCATCTAAAATGTCTAACGAGTGCCTAGAAATTCCAGAATACACAGCAAAATCAAGAAGATCTGGTATCTTTGCTACATCAGTGGCCCAATATGTTGGATTACCTCCAGAAAGCACAGAATAATTGTTTTTAGTTATACATTTATATAATTCTTTACCTTTGGGGTTTGTGAGTCTAGAGCCCCACCATGGGTGTTTTGTATTATAATCACCAGCAACAATAAAACGGGTTCCCAAAGATTTATAAAAGCTTTCGTATTGTTCGCATCTAACTGCGTGTTTAGGAGGAAAATATATGGAGTATATACTTATAGGTCTGTTGTTACAGGTTACTTTAACACCAGCGGCTTGTAAATAATCTTTTTGAAGTTCTTTCTCAGGCTCATAACGAATAGAAGATTTTATAAATAACCCTGCACCGGCATGGGCTTTTCCATCCGGATGATTTGTATAAATAAAATCATAACCTTTTATTTTGATATGAGATTTCGAAGTAAGGTGGGTTTCAGAAATAAGAAATATATCAATATGTTTTTCTTTTATAAAATAATCAATTTCGTTTAGTTTACTAGCAAGTCCATTAGCGTTCCATACTGCCAATCTTAAGTTTATTTGCATAATTTACTAATAAGAAGTGACATCATGTTCATGAGTGTATTAGTTAGTTCTATTTGTTTATTTAGTAGCTTTTCAATATTTTTCATGATACTGTTGTTACCACTTTCACTTGTTACATTCGCGTAGGATTTTCCAGCGAAATTGTTTTGATTAGAGTTAATATTAAAAGAAGTGAAGTCTTTTTGTTTGCTAAAAAATTGTTGTTGATTTGTGATGGCTCGTTTCTCAGAAAGTTTTTTCTTCAATATATTTTGGTATATTTCACAACCTCTGTAACTGGCAGTATGTTGTTTTAAACAATGTACACATTTAGGAGGAGTTTCGGCATCTTTAGGGCAATTTGGGGTTGGATGTCCAAGGCCACATTTAACGCATACAAAGGGTTTCCTGCAGTATGTTTTCGTATGACCAAATTCTTGGCATCGGTGACATTGTACTACATCGGTTGTACTTCTAGGGGGTTCTATTTGTATCATACAATGATTGATTTCACGTATTTCAAAAACCTTTTTATTGCTTGGGCTTGGGTCAATATCCACATAGAACATTGGTAAAGGCTGTTTAGTGTATTTACTTTTAACATTTACTACATTTCTGACAAGGTGACCTTTGTATAGCAAATCAGCCTTTATATCTTCTATTTTGGTAGAGTAATGAAGGCCTTTAATTACAAATCTATAAGACCGTTCGTTTTTGAGTTGATAGGTATGATAACTAAAGTTGTTGGTTTCAAAATACTTAACTAACTTTCTATATGAATCCACTGATTTTATATTAAGTTTAACTTGACCATCATATAAAGCTTTATAATTAAATTCAGATGAACTTATCACACTACTTATACATTTAATCTTTTTAGTTACATTACTGACATTGTTCATAAAAATAGGTGGAGGTTTAACTATAGAATTATCAGCTTCTTCATCACCAGAATCGTTATCGTTAACATCAGAACTTTTACCAGTATCCATAACATCATTATCAGTGTCCAGAGCAGCAAATTTGTTAATATTGGAAGAACTCGGGCCGTCATCAATTTGTTTTTGTTTTTTCGGAGTGTTATTTATCGCTTTAGTCTTTTTACGTTTTGTTTTTATAACTTGCCAGTTAAGCAAATTATCATCTTCATCACTTTCAGATACCATTATATGGTTATTGTTGTTACACTTAACCGTACTTTTAAACTATGTTTAAGTTGTTTTTGTTTTTTGTTTGCTTGAAAGCAAAATTATTAAAATATTTTATTTGTTTGTTTTTGTAAAAATTAAGGAAAAAAGAAGTCACAAAAGAAGTACTCAGAATACGTCTGCTTACTTTGAATAAACAACCGCGACTGATTTGAATTAAATTTTATTAAAATTATCAGCTGTTCAACTTTCTTAAGAAAACCGTTTTCGTCTTGCTAATTCTTTCTTTTTTTATTCCAATAATATTTTTCTTTCATGTACATTATAGATTTGTGGTTGATTTTATCAACTTCATAGACAATTTCAATTTTATTTTTAAAGAAGCATGAATAAGCTGAAAAATGTTTAAGCTTTACATGTCATCTAAGTGCACCTGTCTTGCTTATAAAAAATGCATTGGTTGGAAACTGCATTAGTTGTTAAGCACTGTTTATTGTATTGAGAAGGATGTACCTTCTCTTTTTTATTGTAGAATTGTAATTTTTAAGTAAAGAGTCTTAAGAAAAATGCCAACAATAACACAAAACTTCACAGTCTATGATAATAAATACTTTAAATCTCTAGAGATTATAACTTTGACACATATTTTTTTGACAAAGTATTTCAAAGAAAGAGACTTAAGAAGTCATAGTATTTTATAGAGAAAAATCAATTTTAAATTTTTAAGAGATAAAAGATTTAAATCTATGGTAATTTAATTTGGTTTTTTGTATTGCAAAACAAAATATAATAAGTATAGGAATGTGAAATTTTGAGCTGATGATCTGAATAAAATGTCAAATTTCTAAATACAAATATAATACGATAATACCATACGATTTGCGATTCTGTATTATTTCCTGTGGGTCTACCTGAAGTCGTCGATTTATGCGGATAAGCCAGCAATGGTTGAAGATGTCCAGAATGTGGCAGGTGTCCAGAATGTGTTTCCTCAAGAAGACCTACTGTGGTCATATGGTCAAAATAATTTTCTAGTAAAAAATTTTTTTAAATTAATTTTTTGGTATTTTTTTTTTAATAAAAAGTTAAATTGGACTGAAATATGTTCGTGATTAAGTGTCTACAGTTTAATACTAAGTGTGTTATTTTAACACAAACTTTTGTTGTTGTTTTGTGTTTAACCCTTGAACCTTAAATCTAATTGAAATTTATTTCCCTTAATTTTCAAAACATTTCAATGATTGCAAAACAAATTTGTCTGATTATTATAATACATACTTGAATAGTTATACTTATTTTACAAATTTAGTATTTGAGTGTTATTCAAATAATTTAAATTATATGCAAAACATACCCGCACACATTAAGCACACATAGTTATGAATGTTTAGTGGCAGTTGCTTTCAATTTCCTAAGCATTCGTTCGTATTGTACTTAAAGCTAGCAAACTAAGATTAAAATAAATAATATTTGAAATACATAATAAAATCAGTTTGTATTTCAATTATAATATGAAAATACCGAAAAGGGATATTTTGCCAACAACTTTTTAATCTGCAGTTAAATATTTCAAGCCAAAAGCAAACAAGTAGGCAAGCAACTAACCAACCAGCCGACCATTTTGTTGTAGATTCAACAATCATCATGCAACAATAGCTATAGTGAAAGCTGCCAATTAGTGTAATGATTGCAAATAGTTTTTAAAGTACTTTGGTACTTATAGACACAAATACCCCAGGTTTGGAGTTTATTGTAATAACTTGAAATAAAAATGAGGGCCTTTGAATAATTTAAATGTTTGTGGTAAAAATATTGAAACATTTTCTAAATAATGTTTATGTTTATGTTTTTTTCTTTTTGTTGTCATTTCTTTTTACTTTGTTTTCAAGTTTTCTTACAGTTTTATTGCTGGCGCGGTTGCGGTAACAGGAAAATTAAATAAATAATATAAAATAAATAACAACAACTATACCTTTCTGTGGGAAAATTTATTTCATTATTTTTAATAACATCTTAGCAGTCGAGTCAAAGCATGTTATTAAGAAGTGTATTTTTCAATTCAGTTTAATCTTCTTGCAGTTTGTAGTGTAAAATATATAAAAAAAATATGTCGTACTTTCATGTCTTCTTTTTTAAAGTTGTAGCATTCAACAGCTGGATTCTGTTCATGGTGGAATGTTCTAGTATCCACGGACATAATATCCCTTGACTTTATGTCGCAACCAAAAGCGACATACATAATGTCGTTTTTATAAATGTCTTATATCTTTGCCATTTATGAAAGTGTCATAATGTTCGGACCTAAAACAGCAGCTTTTCGCCTTCCAAAGATTCCCTGCACATTCGGCTTTCGACCGGGTGCAAGGATCTTCTCCTTTATGTTATACCCAATCAAAGAATTTCTTTATAGTCGGCGTTCGGCCGGGCGATAGGATTCTTTCCTCTATACTCTAGCCAGCATTGGCGTCGCTCATAAGGTAAAAATAAATAAAATATACCTATGGACGCTATGACTCTAAGTTGATGGTCAATTTATCGCATCGTAGTGTGACAATGTGGCCATGAACATTATGTCGATGCAAATGCTCTAATTGCTGAACATCACTAAAGGTTTCTATAGACTGAGACTCGTCTCTTAATTTTATTGACAAATTTCTCATATAAATATGTTATAGTAATATAGAGTAATGAGTTATATGATGAAACTATTGAGAAAAAAACTCAACGATTACTTAAGCCTACCTTATAATATTTTCATGGGAAAAACGTTTCTTAAATTACAAATTGTAAATAACAACCAATATTTTTTCTGTCACTACAGGGGCGCAAGTAAGTGATTTTTAGTTATCTTGAGTACATCATATCCACTTTTTTCGCAACAATGGCTGAAAGCTTAAGTTGTTCGAAAATTTTACGACACCATTTCTTCCTTCTGTGATTGTTTTGTTGCTTAAGCTCATATTGTTATATTGTAGTATATTTTTGGCATTTCTCTTGCATAATACTTTCCACATCATTTCTAGCCACAATATATTGTTCTATTTATTTAAATTAATTAATATAACGAAAAATTTTCAACTGGCCTTATATGTATGACCAAAAAAATTTTTAGTTTTTAGTAATTTCATTGTTGTATCGTGTTGTTAGTGGAATTTTATTATAAAATGTTATGGTTATTTTAGCTTTGCATTTTGCATTTCAAAATAAAATTATAATTTTTGGAAAGGCCCGTCTGAGGAGAGCTATTCAGTTCCAGAATAAATTTGAAAAGTTTAGAGTATTTTTCCTCCTTGTGACAATTCCTACATCCTCAAGAAAAGTTCTCTTAAAGTATATTGGTTATAAATTAATATTAAAAAAACCATGAGCACCCTTTTTTCCTTTTAGATTGTTTTGTTGATAAAGCTCTTAGTATCATATTTTTATATAGTACTTTTTTTTTTTTTTTTTTGAATCTCACTTACATAACTTGAATCACAAGATATTTTTAATTTACTTGAATTAATTAAAAATATTAAAAATTGCCCATCAGCATTAAATATATGACCAAGAAATTTTATATGATTTTAGTGACTTAATTTTTGTTAACAGAAAAAGAAAGTTTTCTTATTTGATGGACAAGAAAAGAAAGAAGTGAAACTGAAATAATATTTTTCTCAACTTATAAATCCTGCTTAATAAATTTGTCTATTTAGTCTACTGAATAGTTTGTTTTACTCAAAATTATTTATGTATGGTTGCTTCCAACAGTTTTGTTTTTTGTTGGATTTTTTTTTTACTTCAGAACTATTGAAAATTCGTTTAAAGTTTTCTGTTTAATTTTCCTTCTTTCCATTAATTCAACACTTTTTAATTTAATTATGGTTAGAGAAAAAGAAGGAACAGAGATTTGAAATTAAATAATAATAAAAAATCTATGTCCTTGCAGTATCTCGATTCGTTTTTGGTTTGTCGCTTATCCATTTTTTTTTTTGTTATGGTAGTGAAGTAGTCAAGATGTTGCTATGTCACTCTGTCAGTTTACATTTACACATTTCTTTATTGACTGCACAACTTATAACGCTGGTAGATTTCATTAACTAGTACCGGTTCCAAGTAAATATTAGTGTGATTAGTATTATTTTTAAATAGATTGGATGAGTTTTTGTCAGTTTTAGTTTAGTTCCGTGACTGCGTCAGTACAGCCTTCGCTCAATTCTTTAACTTGTACATAAGAGTTTAGTTTATTATTTAAAACAACACCTCCATTTTTAGTTTTTTCTCTGTTACTTTTCTATTTTGGGTTGCAAATAATAATTTTTTGTTTGTTTTTATTATTTACATATTTTTCTGCATCATAAAAAGTTATCATCTGTCGTTTTTATGATCGGAAAATCGTTTCTCTTGTTGCCAACATAAATCTGTGAAATATCTGTCAAGAGTTTTCAAAAGTTTTGTTAGAAATATTTTTAAATTCTGTGTAATAAAAGTTTAAACCCAAGTATAAAAACAGTATGGTGGTGCAATTTTAGTTATGTTGGGTAAAAAATACAATTTTGTGGTCGTAAAAAATGTTAATATATTTTTTTATTCCTAAAGAAAAACCAAATGAATTAATATCGATCCGTATTAAGGTCATGTATATTTTAATTTCACATTTTTTTAAAGAAAAAAATCTTTATAATTATTTTTTTTTTCAAAATCACAGGAAAAACTTGAAACTAGAGAAATAAAATGCAGACGTTTCTGAATCGCTATATTCGTTACATATTCGTTATTGAGGTTTGATACCTAAGAAATAGAAGGAATAGTTATTTCCCAAACAATATTTATTTAGTTACTTGAAATTCACCAATATCGCAAAGCTTTTTCCCGCTGTTCTCTGTCAGTTTAGCAATGACAAACAAGCTATTTTCTTCACAGCAGATGCTATTCCAGTATCATCCTACGACGGAGCAAAGAAAATTATACAATTTTTTTTACAATATGTTTTAGTATGTAACTTACAAGTTATGATCGTAAAAATGCAAGCTTTGCGAGCAACTAAAAATTAATTTAAATCGTATCAAACTTTATTCTCTTGTATATTGTGCGATTCTTTTTATTTTTCTCTTTTTTATAATAATAATTGTGTATTTAAATTGTAATATTTATCTCTTGTACATCAATATTTTCGTTTAATGCTGTATGAGTCGATAATTAATTATTGAGAAAAAGAAACCATTAAACTTTGTTATTATTTACGTTAAATACTAGAACATGTCACACACTTCGATCCTTCTTTAGATTAGGATAGATTTTTTTAATCCGAAAAAAATTTTCCACCTCTAACCTTTATTTTAAATGTGGCATTATTGCGCACACCGATGTTAACACCAAGGATAATATAAGTAATAATAAAAGTAATATTAAAAATCGCATATAACACAATTTTTAAAAACAAACCTACAGTTTGAAATTTATAAGCAGTTTCATTCTAAAAAAATTTTTTTTTTTGTTTTCTGAAGAACCAATTTAAGGAACTGAGCCAACTTTCGATCAGAATATAAAAGGTGGAATTCGATAGTGTCCACGAACTAATGTCCATGAAATTTATGTCGCACCCAAAAGACATGACGTGGCTATGAAAAACGTCGTGATGTCCATGTGACGTTTTTAAAATGGACATAGTGTCACTATAAATAATTTTCTTAAAAAATATATTTTAAATGTTATTTAATAAATATAAATTTATATGTATTTATTTTAGAAAAAGGTCATAATAAGTTATTATATAATAATTTATATTATATAATTCCAAAATATTAGGGCTTAACAAAAGTTTAATGACATTTTCATATAAAATCTTATATCCTTTTAGTTTTAATGCGAACATTTTAGTCTAAAATTAAGCCATGCAATTTCTTGATACCTTTTTAAAAATTAAATTAAGCTGCAGCTATACGGATTCATGTAAACAAAAGTGAAATAAAATTCCCCTAAAATTAAAGACAAGTCATATTGCTTATTTCTCCTGCTTCATCCCCAAACAAAAACTTCATGACAATTTCATGAAAAATTTCATAGTGTGATTTGGCTTTTAGTAAAACTTGCTTATAAAAGTCTATTTTTGTCACGGATTTCTATAATATGTTGTAAGTATGTATGTATGTATAAATGTATTAATATTTATTTGTAAAAATTCTAGTTCAAGAGAAGATTTACAAAATGCATTCAAGTATAACTTTATTGTTCAGTCTAACATTTATTTGCTTTTTCTTTGGTATTAATTACAATAATTAAACACTGCAATTTTTAATAGTTTCTGTATTGTGAATCTACATTGAAGAGATATTCAATTAAACATGCAAAATAAGATGCCCAAAAAAAGTTTGCAAAGCAAAATAGTTGAAAGAAACAGAGGAAAAATATTTTAAATAAAAATATAATTAAAAAAAAACAGCGTTATAATTATTAAAATTTCAGAATAAAATTAATAAAAAAAAATTACAGTAGAAAAACGAATAATTTAAATATGTTTTTACTCATATGTTTCTTACAAGTAAAATTAAAGATTGATCAATATCTATAATTTCGAAATAAATGATTATTAAATATCGTACTATGACTTCAATATCTTTATTATAATTTGAAGAAAGAAAAATGAAAAATTGTGCTTAATTGTTATTTAGTCTGCTTTTGTAATAGTTTTACCATCTTGTAGCCGGGTGTAATTACTTATTTTATTTTGTTTTATTTTATTTTATTTACTTTTTACACAGAAATTACCGCAATTTTAGCAAGCGGAAGTAGTTTTCCGGCTTTAAGTAGTTCAGCAGGCATTAAGCATTCCAAGTCTAAAGAGCTTTTTAAAAGGTACAAGCAAAATTATATTTTAAAACTGGCACCTTTTACCTCACATAAATTTTTTTTCGGTGTGAAAAAAATGAGTTTCGTTATTAAATGCTCCATCCATTAAAAAAAAAAACAGTAGCCTTCGCAGTTAGAACTTTAAAGAAAGATATTTTTTATCATCTCCATATATTTTTTGTCAATAATTATCAGTAGGTTTCATGTCAAGGTCTAAAAAATAAGAAAACTTCTGTTTAGATTCATGTGATAATTGTCACTTTAATAAGAAATAATTTTTGCCCCACACTTTCAAAACAACACCTAGAACTAGAGCAAAACTTCCTAACAATAATAAGGAAATGAAAGCGAAGTACAAATATAGAACAAGAAGAACTAAACAAGAGCAACGTAAAAAGCAATGTCGAAAGTTAACAATTTAAATAGAGGACGAAACCGTAAGTAAATTAAGCAAAAGTTGCAATTCTTTAATATTTATCGATTAAAATTGCTTAATTAATGTCATCATCATACCTTTAACCAGCTCATGTTGAATTTCTATTTTAACGTCATCTTGTGGGCACGCTAAATCATTCTTATCTGGAATGGCGAAGATAGGCTTAACTCGGGAATGATAAGCTACCCCCAGAAAAATTAAGCAGCCTTCACAATTTTCCTATTTTATGGAATTTTGTGTTTACATTTTACTTAAATTTACTACCGAGACAATTCAAAATTTAATTAAATTTCAATTTGAAAACTGTGCATAAGAGTTATTAAAAATGGACAAAGTAGAAGCCAAATTCATGACGTGTACAACAACAAGAAAAAAATCTTGATTGCTCTTGTTGTACTCGCTTAAGAATACAACAGAAAAAATTTTATTTTTTTCAAAAAACAAAACCAAAAAATTTTTTTTAAGAATTTTAAAGCAAATTACAGTAACAATCCAGTTAGTGCTTTAAATGAATGTCGAAATGTACTCAGTTTTTAGCTAATAAAATAATATGAATGAATGAAATTATAATATTCTTTGGCTATCATTATATACACCAGTACCTTTTAATTTAACTTTTTTTGTTAGTATTTTTATAGTTTAGACATCCTTCGTCATAATAAATTGATTTTTGTAACCAACAGAGAACACAAAATAATAATTTTATGTGTAAAACATAAGCTAACATCTGTTTTTTTTTTTTTTGCTTTTGTACGCCTTTATACTTATAATTGTAAAAATAGAATAGAAGCAAGAAAACATATTGAAAACAAACATTTTACTAAGCGAAATCTCTTAATCAACTGAATAACGCTTTTATCTACGCAAGCAAAATCACTTAAAATAATTTTTTAAATACATAGACACTACAAACATTATTTTAAAATAACAAACGTTTTTTTAATAAAAGAGTTATGAAAAACTTTTGCGACATAAAAGAAAATAATAAATTTATTGGATTTTTAACCGTGTGTGCTCATACCTAAAGAAAAATTAAAAAAAATGCATGTGCTTTGGATATCCTGCGAATAGTAAAGTGCGGCAATTTTATTTTTTACCCCGCAAATATCAAATTCTGACTTGAAACTTTTGTTTTGTTTTGAATATATTTAAACTCACAGTCTACCTTAAAACTAGGTTAGGAAAGAAATAAAAAATACTACCTGAACAGAATGAAAATAAAGAAAAATATTTTTACATCGATTCTTGAGATCAATTGGTAAAGTTGGGGTTCATTGAACTATCAAAAAACGTCACATTATAAGGACCCTTCCTTTACACTACTAGTGACAAAAATTCTTAAAGGATCTTAAGTCCATCAGGATTGCCTTAAAAGCAAAAGCTTATTTTCAGACTCTTTTAGAGATAAGATAAGATTAAGAAGATGCTACGTCACTCATTATATTAGCATACAAAATTAATACTACGAAAAATAGTACCAAATTTATGTTAAATTACAAAGGCTACAATTTCTGTTAAAGCCAGTAATTGTATCCTTCGTAATTCTTTACATCCTAAGTGAATGTTAACTTTCTCCAACGATGAATCTTTTTTAGCATTATTTATTTAACAGAAATTTTAATTAAGAATTATATTAAGAAGGAGTAATTTTCTTTTATCTTTAGCTAATTTTGGATTCACAAACTTCAAGTACGATTCGCGATAAATAATTCCTTCTTGTGGTTCGCTTTATATTTTGTTTTAGCTCCTGAGAAATTTCATTAAGAACAATACTAAATTTATTTAAACTCTGTCTAAAATAAATTTACCGTTATTGTGAACACAGTTTTTGTACATTTAGATCTCAAAGCTTAAAAAACTGTAGCTGCAGGAAGCGTATTTTAAAGTCTAAGGTGAGGACACTTTCCTATAATATAATTCTTCTTTAATATCAAGTGAAAATATCTCGAGAATATGAGTTGGTTTTTTGCAAAAACTGCAACAAGATTTGTATGAATTTTTTTCTATTACCATACTCTTCCACATGTCATACTGCTGATCAAAACGTGTTTTGAAACACCGAGATAAGAAAGTCTTACCTCCCACGACGTATTCTACAGATATTTTCTACTACGACTATCCTGTGAAAAATAAATATATATGAAGTGCTGCAGCCGCATTAAAAATTAAAACATGCATAAAATTATTTTTTTATTATGCAAACCAATTTATGTTTGCCTGGAAACCTTATAACTTGTCCCAGTTTTTTGTTATTTATTTTCAAAGCAATAGGAGTCGTTATGTATGTGTGCTGCTTTGCGTAAATATGAGATATGATGAAAAAGCACAGGTGCTTAAGTGAAATTAATACATAAAAATTCACTCAGAGATATTAAATTATTAATAAAAATACGTTCTTAATAATCATAAATTTATGTTTAGTGTTTATGTTTTTGAAAATCTGCTAGAAAAATATACTTTAATATGATTTGTAATTAATATGATTAATTTGTATTTAACATTAATAAAAATCTTACTAAAGAGCTGCTATTGAATATATGTATAATATAATTTGACTATAATTCTATTAGAGAAATAAAGTGTTATTAAAAATCGAATTATGTCCGATAAATTCAATGTTAAAAAAACATTATACGTAGAATATTAATTTTAAAATGTTAATATAAATTAATTAACAAAATTTATTCTTTAAATAAAGTTTCGTGTTGATTCTTTATGCTTATTAACAATAAGGTAAAGGGTTTCATTTATCGACTTTGGGACAGCCTAAGAGCTGTCATGGTTTATGAAAGTGGTAAGAAAAGCGTTTCTTTAATAAAAATTGTTAATGACATTCTTTACAAATAAAACAATTTTTGCAGTATGTTAGAGAATGGAAAGAGAAAAAACGTCTAATCAAGATCACCACATAAACTAAGTATTTTTGCTGATAAAATTTCAATTTGAGGAGTATACGATACAGCTGATACTAAAATTAAAGCATAACGATACTATTTTCAGTGCTTTGCAAATATGCCAACGCTACAAATGTTATATTTTGATCTGATAAGAAACACGTAAAAATATCTTATTTAACATAACCTCTTGAATATTATTTTCAAACAGTTTTTCCAAAGTAAAAGGGGTGTGTCTGTGATATATATTTTTAGAATTTTATCATCAGCACTCTCCACATCTATCTTCCTTAAGAGATATTCGTAGTGTCTATCATCATTTGAAAATAATTGTTTATGATAATAAAATTAAAAATAAGAAACGAACTAAAGATTTAACCTTTAATTGATTTTTAGATAATCGTTAGAAAATTAATAAATTATAATTTTTAAAATTGTTTATGGAACTATTTTAGAGTTGTAACAATAATAATAATAGAATTCCGCTAAAGCTTTAATTTCAAAAACTATTAAGAAATAACAACCATTTTAAAGCTATGGTGTCAATTTTTATTGAAGTCATAAGAAAATATTTGCTTTAACACAAACTTGCCTTTTATAATTTTAATAATCTTTAATCGTTTGTACTTGCAAGCTCAGGACAATTAGATATGATAAGTTTAAGAAGATTTTTTTTGCTGATAGCTTAAATAATCTTTTAAATAAATTAACAAGTTGACCGTATTTATTTTTATGAAAACTGGTTTTTCCTAGCAAAATAAATCAGAAAATTTATAAAAAGAATCCCATCTTAAAAATAATATTTCGCAAATATTACCGTTTTCGATATAGAAAAATCTTTTCTTTCGAAAAAATACAGTATAAAAATGCATTAAAACTATTTTGAAAAACCCTGTTTTAAGATTTCTTTCTTAGAGAGTATATTTATGAAAGATCAGAATTGCAGTCTAAGTGTCTGCGTAAAAAGTAACCCAAAAAATTTAATCAAAAAAATTGTATTTTTTTTTTAAACTCCTTAAGCAGTTTAATTTTTTATGTTTAAAAATTCATGATAAAAATTAGGTAAGTGACTTAAAATAAATAAAATATGTACTTTAAATATGTTACACCTACAAGAAAATAGTGGGTGACAATGTCTCCATAGTAGCGCTTAGACGCTATTGTTTGAAGAGTCAGTAGTTTCTTGGATTAGGAGAATATTCCTAAAAGAATGCTACATACATATATCGACAAAACAGCTCGTAAACCTATTATGCAAAAAATCTATTTAAAGTTGAGTGCTTTCATCATATTGTAAAAAACGTATTTAGATATTCTCTCTTTTTGTAAAAACTATATTTTTTCTTTTTTGCAGTTTAATTGTATTGTTTTAACCGATGCTGTAATTTTTATTATTTTTTCTATCAAAAACAGATACTGTATTTGTAAGCTTAATTCTTAATAATATGCTCAAATTGTTCCTTTTAAATTGCTTTCTTAGACCCTTATTCTCTATTGTTGCCTTTTTCGCTAAAATTTTGTAAAATATTTAGAAAGCTTAAGTCCGGAGGATGAAATAAAAATCAACAACAATAAAAAACTTTTTTCTCTTAACTTTTTCTTGTTAAACATTTTATTTGGGCTTTTGTACTTCCACAAGAAAACCAAAAAATTTCAATAATAATTAACAACTTGCTTAACTTTTCATGGCAGAAAATAATATTTTCTTTCACACTTATTTCGCTTTTTAGGACAAGTTGCTCTTATATTTTGTTGTTAATTATATACACAGTTACAGAAACGGACAAAAAAAAAATAATTTTGGTTGTTGTGTTTTACTTTTGCTACCGAACCAAGTTAATTCTAAATTAAAGTTGGCTTGTCACCAAGTGTTACGCAAATTTAGTCTAAAGGCAGAATTAGTCTTTACTTTCCGTTCCGTGACGAATCAGCTGATCAATTTCTGTTAAATGGAAAATATGTATTTGTGGTTTGTTATTACTTTGACGTTCTGTTCTGTTCCGTTCGAATCAGTAGAAAATAGAATTCAACGTTAAGTTACTTGAAAGTTGTTTGGTAGTGTGAGTGCAAAATTGTAAACAAACCATTTTTGTCATTGTAATTGTAGTTGTTTTTGTTGTGTTGTGTATTGTGTGTTCTTTGTGTATTATAAACGGCTGGTTTGTTGTTACAGAAAAACTAATTACAATAATTTAAAAAGCAGAACGGCACGGCACAGAACAGCAACAGAAAGTAAAGACTAATGAGGCCTTAAGCCAGTAAAGAAAGAAATGTGTAAAAATAGAAACTTTTTAACAAAATTTTTGTTCATAATATTGCTTATTTGACACGTCAAAATAATTGTTTTCCTAAAAATCATTGAAATAAATTGAGATTAGAAAAAAAAAACATTTTTAGGAAGGAATAAAAAGAAAGAAAAATATTTTAATTAACTTAATTTATGTCAAGCAATTTCAAGCCAAACTTAATTAAGATTTATTTTGTAAATCATTTTTTTTAGTTCTAGGTTAAACCCTTTATAGCCGTTAAAATATGTAGTAAATTTGTATGCGGTAAACACGTTATTGTGAATTTTTACTTAGGCTAAATCAAGGCATATTAAACCAGGTGGCAGCGCTACGGCAGGTGACTTATTTTTGCTACACTTTCCGTTTATGTATATAAACGTCAAAAATATTTGTTTTACAACAATAAAAAAACGTGTATAGTTTATAGTGGCGTTTTTGTGAAAAAGTTTTTCAATAATAATAATAAAAATAATTTGTGTTGAACGTGCGGAAAAGTGTATATATTTTAAAATGCGTTGTGTTTTATTTCATAAAAAGTGTGTTCGCGGAAGTGGTACTTTCTTTGGCATTCCTCAAGATCAAAAACAAAGAGAAAAGTGGAGTGAGATTTGCCAAAAAGAGTTGAAGAAAAGAAGCCGTATATGTATTGACCATTTTTCGGAAGCCGATATTATAACTGCGGGAAGACGCTTGTTTTTAATGCCCAAGGCTCTTCCAATAGTACCAGAACCAGAACCACAAAAAAGTGAAACACAAATAAACATGAGTTATAGTGAAGTGCCAATGCATTGTAATAAAATTCAAATAGATATGAATTGTAATGAAGTGCCAATGCATTGCAGTGAAGTGCCTTTAAGCAAATTGTATCCAGTTGAAAATCCTGCGACATTAACATTTGTGACATTTCAAATAATTAAATTAAATCAATCGGTCCTTTTCAGGACCACCAATAATATTTGAAAAGAGAAGAAATATTTTTAATATTTAATATAATATATTATTATAATATATAATAATTGTATATAATATATTAATAATACTTAGCAACAAATATACATATATTATATTTCACAAATAGATTATAACCTGTATTACTAACTCCTCTATAACAACAAGTATAAAATTTGAATTTAGAAATAAACGGGTGTCCCAATAGTTGATATAATATGGTGTATGTGGCCGGATTTTTAACCGTTATATACAGACAGCTGAAATTTACGAGGAATATGTTTTGCTTAGTTCGCTATAATAAGAAGCTTAAATTTTGAATTTAGAAATTAGAGATTGTTCCCAAAATTAATGTACTCGATGCAGACCTCTTATAACGAATGCCGTAATTTCCCCCCAGCGCTAAAAAAAAATTAAAAAGCATGCGTTTTGCGCATTTAATTGCTCCACTCTTTGCTCATACGCTTAAAATAAAGGAGCAATGAAAGAGTGCGCAATGGCCAAATACTTACTTTGGATGTAACTAACTTTTAGCTTTGTCATCACAAAAAATGAACACACCATGATATTTGTTCATACTACATACATATATTGGAAATGAAGAATTAACTTTAATATTTAGTTAATAAACTCTGTTTAAAATCAAATGTTTACAGAAAAAACTTCTAGATAAAAGATTGTTTTTAATAAATTTGTTGAAAAAAAATCGTTGTTTTTTTTATCAGTAAAAGTCATTCACAATCCCGCTGCTTCGCGACGGTTTCGTTGTGATCCGTAGGTTGTCATCTGTTAATTTTTGTTAAGTAGTTCTAAGACTTTTTCAGGAGCAAGGACTCCTTCTATTCCTCCTTCTACTGAATATTTACAAAACACCTCATATTTGGCTTTGTCAAATACTTTTTTACATTCAGTGTACGTTTGGATCGGTTTGGATCATTAATCGGCTTAGATGTCGCTATAGCAAAAACAACCGCAATATGGCACTCCGAGTATGGTAGATATTGACCTTTTCTTTCGCAGCTTTCATTAATACTCGCCAATACTTTTGCCTTATTTTCATCAGTGGGTTCGATGTGACAGTCAATACATATGTTGTTTAAATCATCTTTTTTAAAACAAGCCATTGCTATTGGCGTCATTAAAATGACACCATCAGCTAAAGCTGGTTCTAATATATCCACCAACTTATAGTTTATAGTTCCGCTTTAAGTATTCAAAAGACTTCTAGAAAAAACTAAAAAAAGATCTATCAATTTACACAAAATATTCAGCTTATAAAATAGTTTTTTTTTACCGTATTCAGTATATCATGCAACTGACGAACTAAATGCTTCCAGACACCAGAAGTGCTTAGAGCTTCCAGATATAATGTGCTGGTAAATAGGATATTTGAGCAAAGTACTGAAACAAGGCATATTAACATCGGCTTCGATTACTAAAGGTTTTCTGCGTAGATATTTAAATTACCTTTTCAATTATATCCATATTGCCCCATTCCACCAAAAAATACTCGATATATTCCATATTGTATTTACAATCTTTTTTCAATTTAAGCCAAAGAAATTTCCCGTCGCCATTGTTAAGACGAAAAGGTAAACAAACTTTTAAATATGTATGCCTTTAATTCTCAGATGTTTTTGACAGGCATATACATTTTACACAAACAAAAATGCCTGGTGTTGTTGTATAGTTGTTTTAATTTTTCTAACGCTGCCACCTGGTTTAATATGCCTTGGGCTAAATAAAGTTTTTGTAAAATTCGACAGAAACCATATTTTTTCTAATTAGTTTCTAGTTCAAGCAATTTACTAAATTTTATATTTTGTAAGATTTAATAAAGTGAAATATACAATAAAATTCTAATGATGAATTATATTCCGATCTAAGATATATATCTGTTGGATTGACAGGCGCGACTCTTTGTCATGTATGAGCAACCTTCTAATTACTAGTTTAACAATTAATTTTTTAATTTTAATAAATAAGAATACAAGAAAAAATATTAAAAAATTGATGTAAACTATAATTATAATAACGGCTTTTGTTCGTTCTTTTTATTACCAAAGGAATATTTTACTATACCAAAAAATCTTGACCGTATTTATCACTTACATTGTTACAAAAGTAAAACTATATTTTACAATTATTTTTGCTTAACATAAACTTTGTTTTTACTCAGTTGGTTTTTAATGACAGCACCATAAAAAATATGATAACAGGTGACTTTAAAGGGATACATTTTGTCGTACGCTTTTGAAAAAACTTTTTTTATTTCGCCTTTTGAATAAAACCTTAGTTTCAATTTGACGTTTCTATTTTTTTCTTTTTGTATTAAGTTCAAATTTTCTTTAATTTCCATTTTTCTACATCAGTGCCCTCTTTAATCAGACTTTAATGTAACTGAAATTTGTATGTTACAACATAAAAGTATGGTGGCAGAATGTATTCTCACTGCAGGGTGAAAAAAAAAAACAGAATCATAAATATTCAAAATGGAAACCCTTAAAAGGACTGCTCTAAGGGGACAAAAGAAATTGAATTATAGTAACAAAGTGAATTCAAGAGACATAATAATTATAAATGCGCATAAAGCGTAATATAAGATTTATTATAAATACCCCTAATAACGGAGAAAATAAAATTTCGCTTCATCCACTATAAAAAGTATGAAATAATTCAATTTACTTCTAAATGAATACGAGAACGCTTCAAATTTTAAAATAGTTTTTATATTAAACGTAAATAAAATTTAAACTAATTAATACAAAAAAAATACTGTGCTGTTTTTTATCTCGAATTAGTTATCAAATCAACGATATTGATGGCAATTTCGCTACCGCTTAATTGTCTCTTCAGGAAATTTCTCACAAATATTTTAAATCAAAGCTTAAACAAAAAATTTATTGAGTATATTTCCATATTTAGCAAACTTAAGCCTAATTTATAAGTTAGAATCAAGAGGTGGGCAAGTTGTCCGACAAAGATGGTGACCGACAATGGAAGGTGCATAATATCGAGGAGTTTGAGAGCGAAGGAGACTTGGAGGATAGTAGCGGCATTAACAACCATAGAAGTATTTAGCAAGTTCAAAAAGGTGACATTGAGGGTGTAACAAGATTAAGCGTGGCATAAAAATGATTTATAAAAGAATTAATGCAGAAATATAGAAAACATTGTGTTACACTGCAGGCAATTTGGAAATTTTTCACACGCTTCTTAACAAATCTAATAGCTACAGATCCAGATGTCTGAAAAGAGCGCGTAAACGATGCTGCTGAAAGAGCTATTGAAATAATAAAGAACTGTAGTAATGCGTCCTATAGCTGCTTAGAGAAAGACATATTTTGGCTTCATGTCGTCATCTGTGATGATTTTCTTTATCATTATGCAAAAAACGAAAGGTGCAATTAGAGGTATCACCTGAAGGGTTTAAGATAGAGGATTTATATATTCTACAAGACCGTTCGGCCTGAAAAAAATATTAGGAGCTAGTTATGCACGTCAATTATGTAGAGGTAGGTTGCTTTGGATTCGTTACACTTAAATTTTTTTTTTTTAAATATTATTTTTGCTAGGCAGCTTCGTTAAGGGAAAGTGATGAGGAGCGGTATGCCTTTATGTAAAGTTTTACTATTTTACTGGCACCTTTAACTTTGATAAGGAGACATTTGCCCTGTCTAATTTTTTTCCAGCATTTTCATTTCTAATATCACAAACTGAGGCGTTTTAGCGTTACATAAGTAATTTACATTTTTCGTCATATATTCTGTCTCGCGATATATACATTCCACAACCAAAGGAATGAATAATCATTTAACATACTGTAAGATAAAAAGAAGAAAGAATTTCACCATATAAAACTGTTACTTTCTTCTTAAATCCTGTTTACACCAACAACTGTTTATTTAATAGTTTTTAGATTGTTTATAGTTTAATAAACTTTTTTTTGCACAGTTTGTAATTTATTTATTTACTACACTACTTTCAATTACAAATATAAATTTTTAAAGTGTTACAGAGTAAGAAGTTTCAAGATTACATTCTGCATGTTTCTAACAAGGTTGTCATTAACACTTGGAACTGACAGTTGTAAATGAATTTGTGCTTGTTTACTAATTTGTCGCAAAAAATTTTAAGTTTTTGCAAGTTATCAAACAACAACAACAAATGTAAGAGAAAGTTTATTTTAATAGAAATAATTTACTTCTTTTAATTATTTCAATATTTTTAGATTATTTCTTTTAAACGTGCCGAAATGTCTCTGATGGGTTTACAAAATAAAAAGATTGCAGAACTTATCTAAATATAAACAGATGAGAATGCTATATTCATTCATGCCAATTCTTAAATATCCTTGAAGAGCAAACGATTGGTAATAAAATCAAAGCATGAATTAAAAATTTTTATGTTAAAAAAAGGTAAAGGTATAAATCTTAATTAATTTTAGCCAGGGATTAAACTGAAGCCAAAAAAAAATAATTTTTAAAATAGAAATGTTTTGTTGATAATTTAAATACTTAATAATGGTTTGGTATAAAAACATATGTTTTTTGTTGAAACTTGGATTTTTAACTTACTTTAAATTATTAATAGTTTTCTAAATTTTATAGTATTTTTCGTGTTTTAGTGAAATTTTAATTTTTATTGCTGAAAAAAGTGATATTAAGGTGAACTAAGTAAAGTAGAAATTGAATGGAAAGGTATAGAAAACAATATTGAAGGTAAATATTAAATTAAATATATTTAAAATTTATTGTGCTATTTTCCCGATATTGATTATTGGAGGTGAAACCACGTCTCAATGGCCATTTCGCTACCGCTTACTTAGCTGTTCACGAAACTTCTCACAATTATTTTAAATAAACTAAAGATTTTTTTTGAACTTTGATTTTTGTCTTTACTTTATTGTTTAGATAAAAATCTGTTGTAGTAGATGCTAAACTTACAAAAATATATTTTTAATACTGTTTATGTGCATTTATGGGCAATAAACCAACCATTTGGAAGAAGTCGTAGAATTAAAATTTATCACGTTTAGCATTCCGTGATAGTGGATAAAGTCCATAAAGTGCAATATTTCCTCTTGCCTTCCTTCTATATTCCAACAATTCTTCTCTGTTTTCATACATTTTGTGTTTTTTTATGTTGTGTCTTTTCTTCATACGAGTAATAAAATAGGAAATTTTACAAACAATGCCATGGAAAATCATCAAAATATAGTTACTGCTCACATTGTAACTTAAACACTTTCAATGTAGCTGCTCACGTTTCTTTAGCGGTTGCTATTGCGGTATCTGTTCTTGCTGCTGACTTTGAAATGTGTTGAAAAGGGAAGATTCTTTGGGTGATAAATAACAAAACACTTAAAATAACGACAAAAATTTATTTTTTAGAAAACTGAAGCTGAAAAGGTATTAAATTCAATAAGAGATTTTATCAAAAAAGGTAAACATATATTAATATGTAGAAACTTGCATCTCTATTGTAAGCTCACAAGCTCGTAGAGCACTTCCCTAGAAATTGCTTTAAATAGATAATGTATCGTTTATTGATATTTTACATTCCTCAGCTTTTAATAATTTCGAATATTTACTCACGAGCTTTCCTATTGATGAACTTGCATGAACTTTGATGTCTTTCGAGATTTAAAATATCATTACGTGCACACACCTGTCATAGGACATTGGTTCAAAATACATACTCTTTATTTATTTGCACAACTTTTCCACCTATTAATTAACATAGGAAAATCATAAACTTAATTTACAAAAGTTGCACCGCTGACAGGAAGAAGGACTAATTTTAATATTTCAAACAAAATACACAATCAATTTTTTATTTAAGTTAAGGTTGCATCCGCTAAAAATTTTTATTTATATATTTTTATTTTAGCATTTAATTATAGTCGCTTTAAGCTTCGTGTAAATTTTTGGCTTTGTTTTTTCTCTTCATTATTAGTTTTCTTTTAAGTCGAAGTGTAAAATTGTAATAAGATTTATATGCATCCTCCCCACAGACTTCCTTTCGCCAGAAAAAACAACTAAATTTTCTAAGCAATTCCTTTCAATATGGCTTTTGGTTGTGTTTTCCATTTCAGAGTTATTGACGAGAGAATAAAAATTGAAATAGCATTATATAGAAAAGTTTTTAAAGTAAGTCTTATTTGTGCATATAACATCATATTTGTTTGTTTATTTACAGCGATGATGATAATAAAAATAATAATAATGATGAAAATGGTGATGGCGATGTTGACGATGAAGTTGTTGTAGTTAAATGTATAAAAGAGTTTGTAAAGTTAATCCCCGCGAGAGCAAAAAATACCTTTCAGCAAGAAGTCAAAAAATAAATTCGATTTCAAATCCATTAAAGTGTTACACAGCTTTTATTTCAAGAATAATAACAGCAACAAAAACTGTAGTCATCCCTATCGCCAGCAGAGCCATTACTACGCAACAATAATGAAGTTAATCCTTAGATTTTGACAACGTAAAAGAATGTTATTGAATAAAATATGAAACACATTAGCAGCAAATAAAGTGACTTTAAAATTTAAAGTACACGAAAATAGTGAAAGAAAACAATAGTAAAAACCTAAAAAGGGAAACTTTTAATGAAATGGTACTAAATTTTTTTTTTTTCACAAACTTTGAAGTTTTAAGTAAATTTTATATCATGTAATAAGTGAAGAGGTTTTAAATTTGGTTTTTGGATCGTCGGAAATTGAACGAGAAATTTCATATGCATATATTATTCATAAAATAAAAAGTTTTATTCGTAAGTGATAATTTTTTCTGTAAGATTTTTAAAATCTCTATTTAACGACATCAATTCAATTTGAAAGATTTTTCAAATTTCTGTCCGAATAAAAACTTTGCAATTTTGACAATGAATAAGCAAATTTAAAGGGCCATTTAAAATAATTTAGCTTCATTTATGTGAGTGCACGAACAAAATTTCGTAAATATTTTACCTTTTGTACAATTAAATACATAAAACAACACCTTGTGTTGAGTACATATCAAGTGTTTGCTGCATGAAATTCTTTACTCAAAAACAGTTTAATTAAACGGCTGTTAATACATAGAATATTCACGGTTAAAAATATAGTTTTCATATAAGAAGAATATAAATGTTAGAAATACACGAATATGTTAGAAATGAAATTTTTACGTATGTCACTCGACATGTTTTGTTAAACAAATATCCTTAAAAAGGTATAAAAACGCTTACAACGGTAGCATGTCATAGTGTTCAAGGAAATAATTTCCAGTGATTTCATGTCGCACTCAAAAGAAATATAACGTCAATTGACATTAATTCGCTTTTAAAAACCTCATAATGTCTATGGACATTGTATCGTTTTTAGTAAGGACGGTCTTTGGCCGGGTGCAAGGATTTTCCTCTCTATAGTATAACCAACATCGGTGTACGATAAGGAGCGTTTTCCTTCCCGGCAGCAATCTAGAGCAAATTGGTAATTTAAAGTTGTTATCTATAAGCTGCAAAGCTTATAAATTGAGGCACTAATTTGTTCCTAAGAATTTGCGACCGTGTAAAAATCAAAAAGACCCGATTTGTTTCACTTCAAGATTAACACTGATTTCTTTATTTCCAAAAATATGAGAAACAAAAATCAATATTAAGGTAAACTTATACGGTGACCTAACAATCGGCTTCGCTTACCAAATATTTTTTGCAAACCAGCTTAAAAAATCGTTAAATTTTTCTTACATAGAATACCATTAAATAAACCTATAATACCCATGGACTTTACACTGATAGATATAAAGTCGTATTGTCAACAGACACGTTATAATATTCCACCCCCTAAAACATTTATTAAAATAAATTTTTTACATAAAAGTTGTTCGACCTAGTTTTAGCAGAACATTTTCTGGTGGTATTCTGTTTTTAACTGTAAAGTTTTAAAAATAATAGCCAATTATTTAGGTATTATAAAAAATATTTAATTTATGAATTTTACTTTCTATATTTATTAAGAAATTTTACAGTTAACTTTGGCATTTTTCGTGTTAATTTCCGAAATCTGCTTTTGTATTTATTTTATTACGTGTAGATTCTTCATATGTAAATACTAAACAGCAGAGATAGAAAAAAATTATTATTTGAAAAAAGATTGGCCAGACAATAAGAAGTCATTTTTGGATAAAAACGTTTTCTTTTTAAATCTTTGGCTAATCCAAAATATATTTTTTTGCCAATTCTACATATTAATTTAATACTTTTTGAAATTTTTTTTAAAGTCATGGACAAAATTGGTGCTGATTTTATTTATTTGGAACAAAAATTTCCATATATTAGTGAAATAAAGATCAAAGAAGGTATTTAAGTTGGACCTTCGAATAGGGAAGTGGTGAATGAGTTGAAATTTCAACAGCAAATGAGCTCACGAATAAAAAGTAATTATTTATTTTTTTTATAATTTTTTAATCACGATTATTTTTCAAAACCTTCATGAATCCAAAATTAATTTTAAAAAAAAGTTGAGCCTAGAGAGGGATTAGTCTGTCTCTCGATTCGAAAAAAAATCACTAGAATTTCTAAGCCCTAGAAATACAATTGTTTCCTTTCGAATCGAAATACGAAGTAACACCCCATACTTAAAATCTGCATGAAAAGCCCCTTCAGGTTCATCCAAAAATATGCCGGATGAAAAACATTAGAAAAAACTCTTCTTTTACATTAAAAAATATATAAGAAAAAAATCAGCTTTATTTCGCTTATAGAAATAAAATAAAAACGAAATTCTTGGACACACTTTCAGATGCTTAAAAACCAAAACTATTTACCGTTTCTTATCCATGACCCCACCTTTCTATCATTAATACACATTACAGCAAAATAACTAGTTGCTGTTGAGCTCGTATATAAGAAAAGATTTTATAAAATTTGGTAACTGGGCACCAAAGAACAAATCTTAATATTTACAAAAATGCTTCAAATATAAATAAAAATAAAGCAAAAGGAATATGAAAATAGAACTGGTTCACACTTGATGTTTTTGAATACTTTACGCATGAGGGGCAATTGCAATTTCATGGGAATTTTCAGTCTAATGTTCATATGTGTTCGTGTAAAAAGGTAAAGTAAATTTACCTTAATAATAAATAATACAACAGGGAGAAAAACTCTGTTGTCATGAGTAGCGTATCCAGGGATAAACAGAGAGATAGAGAGAGAAAGAGAGGTTATGAATAAGACCTGCTGTTATTTAGTAAGCTGGGCAAGCATTTAAGAATAGAGATATTAAATAGTTTTAGTACTAAAAATGTCCATAATGTAATGTTATCAATTAACACTCTCTTTATGCAAAATTGTAATGTTTATTTTAGAACTCTCAAAGAGACTGTAATATTTTGAATATATAAAAGATGTTAAACTACAAAATTCAATAACTCTGCAACAGTTGGTGAAAACTTTTGCAGCAATTTTTTTTAGCTGCTAAAGCATATGCTTATATCTCTTGTTGAATAGTAGGTTTTTATGACTTTTACTTTAAGTCACAAAGAGACTAAAAATTGTTGCAAATAAAAAGATATTTGAGATTTTGTGAGAATAGTACAGGTTTAATAACACTGCAAAATATTTTATTACATTGTTTACATGTGACTCTGTTTGGATTTTAACACAAAGAAAATTCCTGCTTCGGAAGTTAAACAATATAACTGTTAAGTAATTTTAGTACTTGTTAAAATCCGTATCGCAACGGTTGCTTTACTACTAACAGACATAAATTTTTTCCAAACAATATTTTGTGACATGTTGCTTTATATCCGTGACCGTAGTATGTACAACGAGTGTAATTTCTTGTGTAACAATTAGTTCTCTTTTCACCTTCCTCGCTGACAACTACGTAAGCTTAGATTAGATTAATACCCATTATAATAATAACTTTTATAAAAAAATACTAGCTACGGTTGAAGACAAAAACTTAAAATTCTGCAACTTAATTATTGGAAAAAAACCTTATTAAAGTTCTTTAAATAAATTGTGCATATTTAAAAGTTAAAAATTTAATGAAAACTCAAGTTTTTCAGCACAAGCTAGACAAAGTAAAAAAAAAAAACTTTATAGGTAAATTAAAAAACAATTTCAAAAATTTTTGGTTTCATTATTAACATCATCATTCTCAACATTTTGTATGTTAATTAAGGTTTTTCTTCTTATGTCCTTGTTCAGTATGAATTACTGTACATCGTTTCAATTATACGCGTTAAAATATAGGATTCAGCAAAAGTTTTTATTTTGCATGCCCTCAGGAAATGTTTTTCTTTTTGGTTCTTTAATGAAAAACTTACGTTAAAGGCGGAATATTCAGCCAACCGCCGGGTTTTAGGTTCTTTATCACATTTTTTTATTTTCCACAGTAATGGGCCAGAAATAATACAATAGTTTCTTCAGTCTCTTACTATGTACGACTTGCAACTATTGATTTTCAATTTTTAAACTTTAATTTTCAATTGGTTAAATAATGACTCCAGTTCATTAACAAATGGGCACTATTGAAAGAATCATACAACTAAATAAAGTAATCCGACCTTTTCGCTGAACACTTTCCGGTAATTCACCGTATCCTTTTATAAAAAATGTTCATTGCTCATATTTTTTTATTTCAGCTATATTAACTGCCGGTTGCTCTGCATGCGAACGAACATTTCTTTCGTATATTTATATTGAAAGTAAAAACAGAATATAAAAAATTATTCTTGTCTTCATTATAAATATACGAAAGAAATGTTTGTTTGCATGTAGAGAAATAATATTTCTTTAAATTTTGTTTGTTTACGTTTGAAACTTTTTTCTACCACTCCGTTCTTAGAGTACTATACTTTTGTTTATTTAACTAAAAAATGAACGAATGAACAAACGAAATAATTGAGCAAGTTCACTTTAAATACTTGAAAGAAAATGTTCGCTTACTGAATTAAATGACTTGGTACAGGTCTTATTATCATATTCCTATTTAATCTGCTGCTGCTCCTGATTGCCGGACAGTGCTAGACATTTTTAAATGATGTGCGGTGACATTATTATTTCAGGACTCCTTGGGCCTTCTTCTGTTGCAGTGAGGTTTGAACTATTTTATATAATATATTTTTCTTAAAAATATATCTAGCGGTGCAGTCATCTGCTCACATTGAATTTTCTTCATTTAATTATATTTACCTCACCCAAAGGTGGTGTTTTTTTTTTAATCTTTTATGACTACAGTATAATGTGAGTAGTTTTAAAAAAATTTGTATTTTTCAAATAACATTTTTTTTCAATTTTACCGATTTTTTCTCTGAGTATAGTTTAATGCTAAAAAGAAAAATCTTACAAAAAAAAGCAAATAATAATGACAAGCAAAAATATTTTTTAAAATAAGAAAAAACGCGATAGTTGGATTATTGCTATGAAAAGTTTTCCCACTTTAACAAAATGTTTTTTTATTATTTCTTAAAACTAGCATGAACAGGTCTTTTAAAACAACTAAAATGCAAAAATAAAATAAAACTTTTAAAAATAAAGTTCACTCTGTATCAATAATAAAGACAGGACAACAATAGCTGTCCATATATAATTTTAACTCATTATAAACTTTAAGAAAACTGTCAGCGAAATGGTTGTTGAGAGGTGCCTTCAATCTCAGTAATCAATATCGGATAAAAGATAGCACGATATAACTGAATCAAGTCACCAAACAAAAATATGGAAACAGCAAACTCTATAAACTCTAAAAAAAGTCTTATATTGCACCAAAAGAGTTTCAGAGCCAAAAAACTGATCTAATAGAAAAAAATTATTTTATATTAAAGTAAATATTGTTCCAAAAGCATTTTTGTGTCTACTGAAGCATCTTCAGTGCATCCAAATACTTAATGGATTTAATGAGTTTTGAAGTCGGTAAATACAAAATAAAATTTAAGACAGCGCTTTAATGTTTTTTTAAAATCTGTGAGGAAATTAAATCCCTTTTCAATAGTAAATAATATGTAGAGACGAAAGAGCCTTTAATTTGCTTAAGCTTCTTGACTTATCTTGGAAGCGAAATTTTAATATGAATATTTTACTGAGCCTATTTCAAACCAAATTTTTAAATTATTGAACGTGGCTTCGGCAAAAATATAAAAAAAAAAAAAAAAAATGATTAAAAACAAAATTACTATGATTCATTTAAAAAATATTCCTAAAAAACTCTGTACATTTGAAAGAATAAAAAAAGTTAGGCATCAGTTAGGAAATTTACTGTACTAAAGACAGAATTTGTGTTTCTTTACTTTATGTTTTATGTCGTCCACTCTTTGAGAGCACCGAAAGTGTTTGCCTGCAGGTGTAGACATTCTTTCAATAACAAAAAGGTGACGTTTTGAACAGCAAGTTTTTAACACTCTCTATGGTGTTTTATTGTTCAAATTTCGCTTATGTTGTTTTTCATTTAATTGTTGAGTTCATTCATTGCATTTTTATTGTATGTTTGAATGCCGCCACGTGCTCTGAAGGATTCATTTAATTTTTTCTTCTCTTTTTTGATTCTTGTCTCTTTGTTTAAGGCTCAATAACGTTAAAGTACAAGCAAACAAAAGTATTGTAGTGAAAAATTAAAAAAAAGAAAAAGAAAAAAATTAAATATTCAGAAAAAAATTTTAATTCGCAAATAATTTTTTTAATATAATGCGATAGTATTTAATGTCGGTTCCATTAGTCATAAAATAAAGCCAAAAAGCTATAATAATTAAAGCAGGAGATATTAAGCAATATGAAATATAATCTAGGAGTGCATTGGAAAAGTGATTTAGGATGAAATACTATGAAATGCAATCTTTTGAAATTTAGTAAACTCGAGAGAAATATTTATAAAAAGATAGCTATTAATAATTAAATTTAAACGCAGTAACAGTTACTACTTGACCAGGCTCAAAAGTATGGTCCAATAGTACCTCCAGCTAATAATTTGCACCAAATATTGTGGTATCCAAAAACACACAAGCAGTTGGACAGCTCTTTTTTCAGGTATGCCAACAACTTACCAACAAAATGGCGGAAAATTCAAAACTTGCATTTAGTGCAGAGCATTGACTTCAAGGAAAAATTTAACCAATTTTTTACTTGTGCGATTTTTTTATTTATAGATCTCATTTTAAAATTTTTTATAAATTTTATTTAAAAAAATTAATTTAACATCGTCTTTAATAATTCCGATTACGCTCGCTTAAGGTCAATAAAACAGATAATTTTATTAAATAAACAACAGTTAATGCCAGAGATGATAATTCATAATCGTTTTTGTCAATGCCACTGATCTAATGCTCTTTTATTTGCATTATATCGTACTTTAATGCAAAAAGCTTAGCTTCACTATTTATATTGTATTTTGGAACACAATTGATTAAACTGTTCTCTCTCTAAAGAAGAATTGCGATATTTTACAATAACTAATGGTACAACCAACTCAAATGTAACCATAATAAAGGCAATTAGCAATCGTTCTTTCGCAGGTGTCAATTTAAAAACACTATTAAATAGTTTTAATCCTTTTGATCTTTTTAACTTTAACAGTAAAGCCACCACGTAGCTGTATGCTGGAACAATATAAAATTTTCAATATTTAAATTGCTATTATCAGCCCATCAAAAATTTTTTTTGGTGTCAAGCACTACAATCCAGATTAGAATGTTCATATTGACATAAAATATGATACTGAACTTGGTTGTTACCACTTAACATTCTTACTCTTAATGACTTTTCATCACAAACTTTATTCCTTTGGCATACTTTGCCTATGAACTTTTAATCCCTATTAAACGGCAGAACGTTTTCTTTGCATTTTAATATTGAATTTTATATTTTTTTTCTTTGAAACTTTAATGTTTTATGGCAATAGAATTTTATCAAAGCCAGAGAAGAACACGTTAAATAACGGTATAAATAGAAACTTGCCTGTCAATCATGATAGTGATTTATGGTTGATATTTAAACTACTTAATATTGGTTGTAAGGCAATGTAGCCGTAGGATTTGGTAAAAGCAAAGCTGTAATATCATGAATGCTCTTTACGAGTACTTTAGGTAACACGAAGACTGCAGTTGTCAATGAATTTTTCAATTGAACTATAAAATTGTTTCTTGCTTTGTGTGTTTGGTTCTATAAAACTTATTTATTCACGTTAGTATATTTTACATTAGAATTGATTTTGCTTGCTATTCGTAAAGTTTTATATTTTTTCAGATTCGTTGAAGCGGTGTTCACAACATCAGAGGCAGGCGCGAGACAATCTGACTTCATCTCAGATGGCAGACTATATTCTCTCTCTTAAATAGATGAAGTAAAATGAAATTGTTGACCATAGTTAACACCACTTGCTCAATAAGCTCTTTTAATATTTCTGTTTTTAAGAAGGCTATTTAATCAGGTTTAAATATTACAGTTAATTTTTATTTCAATTTCTAAATTTTTATTAAAAAAAATAATATACATTTTTGCGTTTTTGGCGGACGTTTTTTAAGGAAAACTTTACCTGTTATCTGCAGAAAGTAAAGCACTGGATACATCTGTCTATCTACCTCAAAATAACTTCATCTTCTTACAAACCAGTTTTGTAATTAAAAATACGAGGAATATTAATAAACAATAAGTTTCAATTTGGTTAGGGAAGGACCACACACAAGATGAAACTTGATAAAACTTGTTCTCTTTTTATATTGTCATACACATTTATGCTTGTTTCCTGCTAACCGCCAATGTAGTCAAGAATTAAAATTTTATTTTTATTCGTTCACGCTTTTTTAAAACAGAATATTGCAAAGGCTAAAAGTAAATTTAAGCCAAATTAGTTAGTTAATATTTTATACTTTCATTCACACTCTTTTACATTAAAATTATTCAGTTAGTTTTAATACTAATGAAAAAATTTCTTAAAATTTTCAATATTTTTTTTAATGCTTACTGCTTTTAAAGCTTTTACCTTTTATAATTTATTCCTGCAGGTGAAATTAATGTCTTTCAACAGACAATCGAGTCGAGTTTCTTAAGAAATAATAAAGCATAATTTGATGGCAACATTCGTACCATAACAGCAAACAAACATTACCTCGATCATGGACAATGATTACTTTGCAAAGAAAGCTTAAAGGATAAATTTATTAAGAGTTTGTAAGTAAACTAAATGATGTTTGAGATTGATGTTATAAAATTAAACTCATTTTGCTTATTTTCCTTTTTAGTTGCTGAAATTTATGAAAACTGGCATAATAAAGTGGAAAATTCTTCTCACTATTAACAATAGTTTATATATGTATATAACAAACTAATAAAAAATTCATAGTACGCAGATTAAATCATAAAAAAGTTGTTAAAAATTGTTGTTAAAAAACCTTTTTTATGTCCTTATTGAAATAAAATATATGAAAATAAAGTAACGAATTTTGCAAATATTTTTAATATCTTTTTCTATGTGATGGATAGAATTCAGTTCCGGCACTAAGACGTAAGTTGTCATGTCGTAATATCTTCTTTTATAAGCAGTTACTTCTAAACAAGCGTCCAGACTAAATTACGTAAAAAACAGTCACATGTTGTGGGAACATTTCTGGCTCAGCACATAGGCGGTTCTTCAAGCCAGTAAGAAAGCAACACACAATTCATCCTCAAGTAATTCGACTTTTATACATTAATTTAGATACAGAAAAAGAAGAAAAATTTTAAGCAATTTATTTTATAATTTTATTTGATAGGTAGCGGTGACGATGCGAAGAGGTGAAGCAAACAAATTTTTTTCAAGCGATTTTTCTTAGTTTTTAAATAATTTTCTTTATATCTACCTTTTAATTTTAGCTGCCAATTTTTGTATTCAACGAAAATACAAATTGTTTGTTGCGTATAAAAATAAAAGCGATAGATATGTCTTTTTTATCAACAAAGCTTAGTATCCTTTGCTCAAATATATTTTGCATTTTTGCATTGCTTAGAAATTAAAAGTGTCTCTCTAATGTGATTATGATGGCTTTTATATGAGCGTTTTTATCCATTATTTTCTTTGAGTAAAAAATTTGTGAAATTTTGATGAGAATAAAAATATTGTTTTATATTTTCTATCGCAATTTAAAAAGCAGTTAAAAACACAATTCAATAAAATGCAGAAATACTATTCTCTAATTAGCTATATATTTTTATTATTTCCAAATTTAATTCTTTTTTAACTTCAAAAGTAAAAGGCAAACGTATCCTAAGTTAAAGGATAAAAATTTACATATTTTTAATTATAATCCACATAGTAAGCAAAAAGAAAATTAGATCTTAAAAATAATTATAGAATTGACTAGAAAACATCCCATAAATCAGACGTAAGTCTTTATGACCCTAACCATAAGGGCTAAAATTGGCTTAACAAATGTGAGTGGTTACGCTGTATTTCAAAAACTGGTTATAAATATGAATTTATATATTTTTTTTTTTTTTGTGAAAGTAAACAACTAAAAAAAAATATTTTTGTGTGTAAAATTAGAACAAAAAAACAATAGATTAATAAAAATGGTACGGATCTTTGTTTTTAAATCATAAATATATATATCTTCCAAGTTTTAATATGAATCGACAGGAGTGGTACAATATAGATACATAATTTTGTTCAACGAATATTTGGATTAAATAATTTGCAATCAGAAAAACAACAGACTTACGAGATTCCAAAATCAGCTGTTTGTTATGGTTGCACATAGGTGTCAATATAAGAGCCTTTTTTAAATTAGAAAAAATCTCGCGTTACCGTCGTAACTACACCATAAATAATGATTTATTCTTTTGGAAAACTTAGCTCGTATTAAAGCGCGCGAGATGGTGCTACATAATACATGCAAAGTAAAACCAACGACTTGTAGAAATCAAAATTCGTCGATAACTTAATGTAAAGAAATGGACTTGTCAATCGTCCTTCAGTACTCTACAATTTGACAATTCACGGAAATCTTTCGATTTTTTTCTGTTGGCTAGCGTCAATTTGTTGATTTACGTTGACAGAACAATTCGAGTTATTTGGCAGCAATACTCACAAAAATGGATTGGATGCAATTCTTTAAGGGCAGCTGGTTTTCGAGCAAACAATTTTCTTATACAAATTAAATTATTTGGCAAAGAAAAAACGCATAAAGCTACACTCATGAAAGCAAAACCATTTGAAATGACTATTTGCTTTCATGTACTGAATTAAATTAAAACTGCTAAAATACATATTTTGAAGTTACAACTATTTAAATAAGACATTATTTACAAAACCCGAGTTTAAGCACAATTAAAAAAGTGCTCTGATAAACAATATAATTTATAAGTTAAAAAATTTAAGTACTGGATTCTTTATTTAATAGATATTACAAACTCAAAATTAAAATTTTGTTTGTGTATTTTTTGGAATTATAAAGAGTTTTTTTAATGACAAAAAATTAATAAAATCAGGATAAAAATTTTGGAAAATATATTCCTAACCTCCATTTTTTTTAAATTCAGCATTCGTAATAGCAAAAGTAAATAAAATATTTTTCACATGCACTTAATCTCTTTTCTGCAAATAAAATATAACAAAATAAATAAAATAAACAAGCATTTACATTTTTTCCTGAATCACTCGAATCTTTGCTCTTATTTCACTGATTAAAGCTTTTCATAAGCTGTGAATTTGTATTCAAACAATAACAACCTCTATACATTCACGCAACTACAATGATGGTCCCAGCTAAGAAAAAAAAAACAAGGCAGCAATACCACCGTTAGAAACCACAAAACCAAAGATTTGTAAAGTTCCATTATTATGCTAAGTTATAGTTTGTATAATTTTTCCCTGCAGTTTTTATAACCATATAAAATCAAACACACGTATAAACATCTACTTATGTTTGTTTGTGTTATGTTTCTTGGATATAAAACATATTAAAAAAAATCATCGCTTGACTTTTCATTTTATTTGAATAGAATAGAAAATAGAAAAATAAAACAAAAACATCTAAGATCTTTAATATCCGGTAGTTAGGATAAAGTCTATTTAGGAGGTTTTCTTAGTGTTTAATAATCATGCACACACATATACTAACAAGCTCATTTACACAGCCATTCATATGTAAATACTCATGTATTCTCAGTTGTATAAACATGTTTGGTTACAATGATTTCTCAATACACTTGATTGCTGGTAAGATTTAATGTTGAGGATAACGATATCACATTGTCTACGTTTTTATTTTTTTAACTTCTTTCAGCTTGAATTTTTTATTTTGTTTTTAAACTCAACAAGAAATTTCTTACTTAAAAGCTTTAAAAAGAGGAAAGCGAAGCAAGAAATAGAGTCTTTACATTAAATTTGTGATTGTTTGCTTTTGTATTTATTAAAAGGCTTCTATAAGGAAGCTAAGAACACAACATTATCAAACAAAGAAAGGCGTTAAACGGCCTTTGATATTTATGTCAAAACGTGCCAAGTTTGAACAATAAGAATAAACATCAAGGATGCAGCAGCACGATAAAAGCAAAGAGCAGCGGAAAAGGTTTAAAAAGCTTATAGAGATTTTTTCTTTCCTCTAGTGATTTGCCTTTTATTATAAGAATTCTATTTGTATTTTCAGTGTCTAAAAAAAAAACAATTTTACAAAGATTTTTAAATATTTGAATCTTAGTTCTTAAGAAAAGCCTTTATCTTTAATGATTATAATTTGATAGCGTTCGATAAAAGCACGAAAACAAGACATCTATTTATCTAAAAGTTGATAACCTTCGTCATTATTTTGATGATTGTAATCAATATACCTCGCAATCAACAAAATAGAAAATTACTGTAAAGGTACGGTCAAATTAGTCAAATACTTGATAAAAATTCGTAACCAATTTTTTTACAAATAGTTATTCAATATTTTCTGACACGTATCGTTATGAATGACAATTTATAATATAATTTACGTGATATTTTATCTATCACATAAAATAGGATCTTATATTATTTAATAAGTATTTAAGAAGCATAAACAGCTTTTCCATTAATATAGGGGTTACGTCTTTTTACTCGAATATTTGACTAATGTGACCGTACCTTAAGAATTCGTGAAAAATTAAAATCTTATAAAAATTATTTTTTTTTATATTACAATAAAAACCAGGTTTCTTCTAAAAGCTACAAGTACAGATTTTGTTGTTTATGATTTTTCTTTTTTTTTTTTAATTTTAATTAGTATTTGAACACTAGGAGAGATACGATATATTTTCAAAATAAAGTATTAATTTCTAAACGCTCATGGCTTGAGCTGTCCATATTTTTAAAGACCGGCCAGAGTGGTTCTTAAATTAAAAGACCTTGGTCAATTAATTTTTTCTTTTTAAAGCCCTTTTCCAGGCCCTCAAAGCAAGGAGAACGCGGAACGTTATAATCATCAGGTAGCAAGTTTTTTATGTTTGATAATTAAAAAATTCTGACTGGTTTTAATTTTTTCAAAATCAGCTGTATTCTTATCTCCACAAAGTGATGAATATTTTTAAATAAATTGAGCCATCATCTATAGTAAGAAATATTTTTATGATGAAAGTTGTAAAAATTAATATTTTTTATACTTTTGTTTCAAAAAGTCATCGGTAATTGGGCTTTTTAGTACACCAAAATTTTACCAATTTGCTTAACGACTTGCGCACGAATCTCTTAAACTCGATTTAATTTTTACGAGATCTTGTATTAAGTCTATATGCTCTAGGTAGGACCTCAGATAAAGGTTAAATATTTTTAAAATTTAAATTTAGTAAACTTATGTGTCTCAATTAAGTATTTAATTTAAATTTAATTAAATACATCATCACTAAAGCAATAAAAAATGTTGTTAATTATCAATTTGAAAGCCATTAAAACACTAAATAGATTTAAAAACTTTTTCTGGACATTCAAGAACAAAATGTGTATTTTGGGTTTATTTAGGGATTCGGTCTGTATATCTATACATTCGTTTCTGCCTCAGTGTGCATTACAAATATATATATTCATAACTTAAGTGGCTCATGAATTATAAGAAGTAAGTTCCTTTTTAAGTAAGATACATTTCCTGCATTTTCATAAGTGTCATAATAGAAATCAAGATTTTTGCCATAAAATAGCTTTTCTGGGACATGAGCCTTTTAAAATTGAAAAATTGTGAAAATTGATTGTGTGCATTCATGCAAGTTTAATACGTGCCAATTTCAATTGATATTAAATTCCTTCACTGTAAATTTAATTTATTGTGCACGAATTGCGACCAGTATGTATCACGTTAATTATACCTCAATATTAATGTTACTATTTAATTTGAATTTTATTATGGAAAAGACAGCAAAAAAAGTATCAGGCCGTGGCTTTTCAGACCCTTTAAAACGAGAGAAATATATAATTTTTGTTTATTTATTTCTGTCAGAGAAATCTATTAAGAAGAGTTATCAGAAATTTTATAAAAGATATAGGCCTCAAAGATGCCTTACATTGTTATGGGACTATCTAAATTATAAGATAAACTGCCAATAAAAGGCCTCTTAAAAAATTTTTCTAACCCCAGATGTGTGACTATGTATTTCTAAATAAGAACGAATGTTTGTTTTCAATGAAAAAATGATACTATGTGTTGATTGTTATAAACCTAAACAATATAATAGAATATAACAAAGCGATGACTTCCAAAAAAATCGCATTGGAATTCCTAAAATTCAATGGAAAAAACAATAACAAATTAACAAGTAAACAGGATGTTTGCAAACAATTATCAAAAGTGAAATTAAATCATTGATATTAAAAACGTCATTATGTTTATTTACAAATATTTTCAACACGTGGTCATGTTTGAAATTTTAATATAATTTTAAATAATTTTATAGCTTTATATTTCAATGAAATACATAAAATAAAATTAGCATAAGAAAAAATATTGATGCTGTTTGGTGTTGAAATGGCAAATACTTTTAATTAACAACCAAATTTGAAATCATATATTTATCAAAATAATTTTTTTTGTGATATTATTACAAAATAATATTTATTAGAAAATAAATAGGTAACATAGGTAATGTGGATATATTATATTCGTAGGAATATTCTGCTACTGCTAATGATGTCCCCAGCCCAAAATACATGTACGTGTTTGCAAAACTAATACACAAAAAATATAGAAATATTAAAGCTTGACTATGAATTAGTATTGTTATAAAAACAAAAACCTTAAAATTTAAATTAACTGCATATGGAAGGTTCAGAGAGTCATAACTCAGAAAATATGGGCATGTACCCATTTTTTTACTTGACTTTGTCTTTTTTATTTTAATGTGTTTTATTTTGCCTACTGCCCCGAAGAACATGACCGATCCTGCTGATTTTAAATAACAAAATTTTCAGAATTATGTCTGACCGCTTGGCGTATTTTAATATTCTCTAGCTAATCTAGTACCATTGAAAAGTTGATTTCAACAATAAAATAGACGGATATCGCCCAATTCACCTCGCTATGCATAAGAACTCAGTATATTTATACTTTATGGGGTCGGATATTGATATTGAAGAAATTACAAACGGAATGACAAATTAAGATTATTCCCTTTACCCACATTTGGTGAAGGGTATGATTAATAACTGCTTAAATTTCTAAACAATTTTAGGAAAAACAAATTATTTTCAAATGTATGCGGATGCTTTGAAAAAATATAATAAATGAAAAACAAATAAAAAAACCAAAGAAATTGCTGTATTTTTTTGGACTTTAGGTTAAATAAAGAAAAAAATAGCTTACATAAAGGCCACACACAACTCAGTTGTATTTTTAGGAGACACACAATAAACAAAATTGTACGAATTCATAAAAAATAAAGTGTTTTTTTAATTTATAAAAGAATTATTATTAACTAACCTGAATACTTTTTTTTAAAAAATAACTTATATTATTTCATTTTATTTCACTCTATTAAGTATTTACGATTGCTCTAATATTTTATTTATCTTTTAGAATTCTTACAATAAAAGTTAACTAAATCATTAAATTATATGTGACTTTGTTCCAAACTTCTTTTTGCTTTTTACTAATTAAGATCACGGTTTAATAAACAATAATTAAGTTACCTGTTTGTCGAATCATTGTTGTAAGTTCTGATGTTCTTTATACTTTTACATTTCTTAATAAGGTGGCAATTATAATCTCGTTTTTAATAATGACGTCTTTGTTTTAACTCTAAATTTCTGCGCGCAAATGTGACTGTAGCAGACAACTTTTTATACTTTTAAAGCAGTTTAAAAGTTTTTTTTATTATACCCACGTTAGTGAAATAGTGAAAACATTCAAGAGCAATCCACTTAAGTAAAGAAGTAAAGTTTATGTTTATTATGCATGTAAAAATATGCACATGTGTATCAAAAACAAAAACATGTAAAACTTTAATATTTTAAGTTTTTCGTAAAAGAAACTCTTATGAGAAGACGAAATTTATTCCCTTAAACAAAGAAAATGCATTGATTATAATAGTGAAGAAGAAAGTAAGTATTTTTGTACGGTGCACGAATTGAATTTAAATAATATTTTTATGTGTTCAAGAGAACACAAGCCGTATGCGATATACGAAATTAACGATTCCAGCTGTTGTAACGAAAAACTTTTTATAATAATTTTCAACGAAACGTGATTATCACTACTTACTAAATAAACTTTACAAAGAAACTAAATATTGAAGCCAATTAATATTAGTATTGCCGATTGTTGGCATAAAAAAACGTTTTTCATGATTACTGATTTTAAAGTGATGTTACTGAGTTGAAAGAAAATATCAGTGAAACCTGAGGACCACGTAATTGCGAAACTAAATTGACTCTATTATAGTGAATAGGGTAATCGATTATTTTTACTCTCGTGATTTTTTAAACAAATAATTCATGAATAATTTTTAATTTTTTTTAAAGGTTTTTAAAGCACATTAAATTAAAACGTTTTCAAAAATTCTTTAAATAATTAACTTATTCAATAAAAAAGTTAATTGTTGTAAAAAAAACAAAAAAAAAAACTAAAATTCAAGTAGTATTTTTCTACCGGTATATTAAATAGTTTGTTTTAAATATGTTTTTATTTATTATTATTTTATAAAAAAAAATAGATTTAATATTTTAATACAAGCGATGGAAAAATTAGGGTGTCACTCTCAACTCCACGTATTGTAGCGAAATGTGCATTAATAATAATAATATAACTAGTTTTTCTTTAATTTGCTAATAAAACGTTGAAAATCAACAAGCACAAATTTAATAAAAATTTGTCATGTTTTTAGTAGTTTCGAAATACAAAAAAAAAAAAAAAAAAAAAATTAAATATTTATGTTGACTTAATAAAAATTTTGTTCATAAGAGGGATTTTAATAAAGCTAAAGCTGATGTGAAGTTTTATTGATAAAAAGTTTTTCCTGTTATAATAACATGGAAAATGCTTACGCTACAGGATAATACGAGGGAGTAAGTAGAGTATTAAATTATATCATGACACTAACTATAGGTAAATAAATGGTAGAAGTTAATATATACAAGTAGACTTTGAAATCTTAAATAATCTCTTTAAAACTTATTTTTTCACAGCAGTAAGTACTACAGAAAATAAATACCAACTGGCCCGAAAACGTTTTAATATAAATGATAAAATTATGTTTTTAAAATTTTATAACACTTTTATCAGATCAAAATGGTATTTTTACATAGATATTTGACACAGCAACGCTTTCGTTTTTTTAATAAAAGAACAGAAGTTTTGTGCGAAAACACATATTTTCATTAATAAGATCTGGCTTCCCTTACCACAGGGTAAAAGGGTATTTTATTACTCACATTAGACTTAAAATATCAAATTTTTAGATTAGGTTTATTAAATAAATATTATTAATAACTAATTTAAGAACTTCTTATTTTTATATCAATATATTTATTACGCTTCTCTTTGCAATTCCGATTAAGAAAAATAATTTATATATTCTCCCACTCAAAAAAAAAAAAAGAAAAAAAGAAAATGCACAATTAAATATGTTTAAATACAAAAACAAAACAAATTAATATAATTTATAGAAATTTTTACAGCTCCCTAATTGTGTAAATTGAAATGAGAGTGAACTAATAATTTGTTTGAACTGTCAACAAAATTTTAATAAATAATTGATATTACTAATTATCACAGCTATTTAATAAAGTTATATTGTTAACACATCGTTTTAACTGTCAAACAATAATAAATATTAACGAATGATTTTTTTTTTAAATATACCCAGCTGTTCATAACTTCGAGTTGGTGTTGTATGAAACTTTAATGGAGCCAAGATAAAGATTTAATATAATTGAAAAACTAAAGATTGTGCGTTTACGATAGTTAAAAAGAAATGTTGTTGCTTATAGAATTTATTTTCAAAAAATTTAAAATTAAGAAGTAGAAAAAAGTGTGAAAAATAGAGTTGAAAAAGCGGTTACTCCATTAAAGATAGTGGTGTGAGTGAAAGCAATACAGTTTACAGTTAGAAAAGCAGTCGACGTTGCAGACATGATGCTACGGTAGAACAGAATATCATAAGTAAGATTCCCAATATAGCATAAGGTAGAAAGAAAAATGATAGTTGTTGAATTTCCGGCGAGAAAGAGCGAGTTGTTGAGAATAAGGAAGTCGAGGTCCAAATCTAATAGGAACTTCAGACAAGATAAAAAAAATTTAGGTTACAATTAAAGTAAAAAATGGCTTGCTGGTATGTGAGATCAAAAGGACCTCGACGTTTGGACAATGTTAAAAGGAATAGCATTGAATAAGGCAATGACTAATTTGAAATATATCATGATTAAAAAATGTTTTTGGGATAAATTTTATTATTTTTATTTATTATTATTATTTCCTAGATTGGCACGCCTTTATAGTGCAACGGATTCTTTTTTAATTCTTTATTCACCATTTTGCTATTTTTTTGCCTTAATTAAATTTCCTACGAACGATTGTTCATTATTAATTCTATTCTTCCTTTACACTAAGGCAGATACAACATGCACCTCTTCTAACTAATTTTTGATTACTTTAATATATTTTTTTCATGTTCATCATTTTGATTATTAAGCTTGTTATCCTAGGAGTAATCCGTAAAAAATCTTGCTATATATATAGCAAGCGAGATAAGCTTTCATCTTGGTATAATATTCTGCTAACTATTAATAGATATCTATAATATTCAACAAGAGCTCCTTCAGATTTATTGTAGCTTTTTTGCGTGCATCTAATTTTAGCCATCCTTTTAGATTAACCGTATTTAACTGTCGCACCTTTTATTTGCAAGAGCAGCCCCGTCATCTTAAAGATAATTTATGTAGTAACCCATATCAAGTAACACTGATATTTCCATACCTATTTATATTTGGGACAACTACTCCTTTTATACCAAGCCCTGTAATAGAATCACGCTAATTATCTTCGCATGATAAGAAGTCTTAGTTCTTTGAAACGGTAATAATTTCTATTAAATTAAATAAACTTTTGTTGTGTCCTTCAAACCTAAGAATCAATTGCTATCCCTATAATAATAATTCGGTATTAAAATGAGGTAGTTTTTTATTGACAGGCAGAATGTAACTGAGTATAGAAGTATGTGTAAAATTAATTATTTTAGTTTTTCTTGCTGTATTTTTTTTTTAATGTATAACTTTGAAAATGCGAAATGAAAGCAGTAAAGAAAATTAATTATAATTAAATGCGAATTAGATTAGTTTCAAACTGTCAATGTCATTAGTTGAAAGGTGTAGATTTTTTTTTTTTTTAAATTCTGCTAAGGTTTTTTTCAAAAATCTTTATTTCAATTAACAGGAATTAGATTAGATAAGTTTTTAAAATAAGGCAAACAGTTGCACTCCTGTATTAGTTTTTTTCTTAAATGTTAAGTCTGTTGAATGTTGTTTTTGTAACAAACGTTCAATATATTTTTAAAAACAATCAAGTAACTGACTAAAAAGATATTTTTAAAACTTTTATATTTAGACTAAATAAAAACAAAAAATTAAATTAAAATAAAAATAAATAAGAAATATAACAACACTTAAGTACCAAAATTTGTTTTAAAATCATTTTTTAAAATGAGTAAAAGAACAGCATTATATTATAGAAAACAATTATTATGTTTTATTGTACTCGATTTTAAGGATAACTAAAATGTATAGACAAGGAGGAGGTGACGTTAAGATAGGAAGGCGCTACGTCGATAAATAAACCAAAACATAGAATTATCAAAATTATAATGGCAGTAAATTAATTTCGAGAACTTTATCTATCAATTGGCAAAATTTGGGGTCACGTGAAATCGCTGAAATGTGCTGATAAATCACCATCAAGTGAGGAATTTTGGTTCACAAATATTTGTATTATTCATGGCATATGGTCAAAAACGCTCTAGAATAAAAATTAAATGCCTTCTTTAGATATCTTGAATATTTTTTCATTGAAATACAATTCTTTGTGCTATTTTTTGTCAATTTGAAAGTTCAACCGACATATGTAACACCATTTGCAATTTTGTATTGTGTTTAAGTAAAGAGCTCTTTGAGATCTTTTTAATTATGTTTAAGGTAGATAAAACTACAGTTAGATATGTTGCATATATGTCAAAGGGCAAGTTAATATTTTATTGCATTCAATATTTCTTTAAACAAGTTACTGAAATTAAATCGTCATAATTTTCTATCGATCATATGGCATTATAAAGAAATTGTATGTACGTGTGAATACGATTACGGCAAATATTTTAGATTGAATGTATTCATATCAAATTCTCTACATAAGCGTTACTTCATTGCAAAAATTTTACCTACAATACAAAAATTTCAGCGTTTATTTATTTTATTGTTTTATATAAGAGAACAGAGTTAAAAGCACTCAAATAACCAAAAAAAATTTTTATTTCACTTGAAAAATTCTTTAAACAGGAATAAAATATCGAAAATAAGTAGTTATAACGAAGCATTTTAAAATTATATATAATGTCTTCTATGCTTCTTAATTAACTTTATTTACTTATTTAAATAAGTGTAAATTAAAAAAAAATGACATTAAAGAATATAACTAATAGCTATTCCCGCTGCGCTTCGCATCCCCAAAGGGCCAATTAAACTGCGATCACTCTTTCAATTCAACCAGTTTTTTTATTTAATTACAAACACTTGAATTAAACTTATTTGTACGAAGTTATAAGACCCTTCCTCTTGCAGTTCCAAAGGCAAAGGATAATGGAGGCAAGTCATAGTCTCCATAAACATAATATCCATAAACATACATATATATGGACATTACTTATAAAAGTGACATAATTTTCGCAATTAAAATAACACCAGCTCCAATTACCACAGATTTTCTGCAGACAGCAGGTAAAAACTATACATCTTTCTTTAATAAAATACCATAATATAATATAATATGATATAATATAATATAATATAATATAATATAATATAATATAATATAATATCTATAAAAGTTATGATTCTACGTTAAAGGATATTGATTCGCATCGTAAAGTGAAACATAATGTCAACGGATATTCTGTTTTAATTTAATTCAAAGAAATTTTTTCTAGCCTTGTACATTAATAGCAAAATTAATTGTGCAAAATTTCAACACTCTAAATATAGTAGTTCTTTAGGTACACGATAATTATTATTCACTTTGTTTGGAAGCTACCACGGTCACTATTCTTATTCAACCAGTTAACAAGAGAGTTATCTGAACATAAATGCAAAGTTCTACCTATTACAACTACCAAGCAACACGATAATAATTATTTAATTTATATGAGAAAAGTATTTTATATTTTACCAACCGCATATTTAATAAAAAGCTGTGAATATTCCAAGAAGATTGGTTAACTTGTGTGTAGCTTTCCGACAGACAAACACACATATTTTTTTTTAAATATAGATGAAAAATATAATGGTATTTAAGTCTACAATATAAATATTCATAATTTTTACGACATTTAGTGAATATTTAAGCGATGTATAGAATTTTTAAACAGTTTTCTTATGAGTTGCAGCTGTAAACACCCATGCAAAAAAATAACAAACTACAGAGTCTGTATTTTTTAACAATATTGCTTTCAGTTTTTTTATTAATATTTTTTGCTATTTTTATTTCTTTGTAAATGTAATAGATTTTATTAGTTTTTGACCATTAAAAACGTTGCCAAAATATTGAAAGAAATTATAAAAAAAGGATGCTAAATATCATTCTAGCTGATATTGTTATCTTGATGATAACTATAATTGTAAAACAAACGATAGATAAGAAAGAAAAATAGTCAATTTCCAATAATAAGAAAATCGTATTTAAAAACTGTCCAACAATAAATATTTAATTTATTTTTATGTGCTTAAAACTTAATTACTATTAAAGAAATATTTATTTTCCAATTCAGTATTAAAAACGACTGAAAAAGGAAAAACGGAGAGAATGATAAAAAAGAAAACAACCAATAATTAAAAAATTTTTAAATTTATGTTTATAATCAGTATTGGTAAGTGCAAAATATAAATGTCACTTAAAAGAAAAATAAAAAGTAAAATACTTTTTTGGTTACATTAAAGGAATATTGATAAGCTTAGGTGAAAAGCAATTGCAAATGTTTAAATTAAATTAAAAATTAAATTTAGTGTCATAAATATATGTGTCAACAAGAAAGCTTCTTTGCCTTCCATAACTTTAAAAAAAATATTTTAAAAATTTTAGCCCTTTAAAACATTATTTGACCAACTGAGAGATGCAAATATTAATCAAAAAATTTTAAGAATCAATCAGCACTATAATAAAAACCTTTTTAAGCATTTTTGATATTAACAAAATGTATATTTTTTTAAAAGAAAATGTTGTTAGTCTTCTTAAAATTTAAGCCACCCTTTAGTTTTTTGTATATTTTTATGTGTTGTTAAAATTAAGACTAAAAACTTTTGAAGGTTTTCCCAAACCAGATCTAACAATGGCGACAACCTTTAGATTTTAAAGTAACTTTTTATACTTTAGCTCTTCAAAAGATAAGCGTATCTACTTACATTTCATGTTTTTATGGGGCACCCTTTAATCTTTAATATATATTGTATTTTCTATATATTTTTATATTTTGTTAACAATTAGCTGTAAAAATTTTTGACGATTAAAAAAAATGAACAAGATTCGTCCAAATAATAAATTCTATGGGAACACCTTTTAGGTTTTAAAGTAACTTTTTATTAAGCACTCATACACGGTACATAAATTTTAAAGATCCTTCTGTTACTCTTCAAAAGATAAGCGTTTCCAATATGAGCCACCCTTTAACTTTTATTTACATGAATTTTTTTAATTGTTGTTCGCAATTCAAAGTGTACACATATTACGGTTCTAAAAGATTAGATATCTTTTGTGTGAACACCTTGTAGTAGACAAAGATAAAGTAGAGCAGGCATTGCAGCAATATTAAGTTTTTACGTGCTGGTTACAGACGTCTAAAACACACACCTAGTAAATAAAATAACTGATTTGGCTAAGACCATTTTGAATATAGTGTTGCCAGATGATATTAATGCACACTTGTGCTACCTTTTTTTTATTGTCTACTCATTTATTTGTAAGTTAAGCAAAACAGATATTTGGAATAAAGATATTTCTCTTTAGAAAATTATCAACTAATATTTGTTTCCCCGTAATCTTGTTCTTCACGATTTCAAATCATTTTTCTTATAAACTTTTTTCATTTTACAATGTCGTTTTTCTTTCCTGTTTTTTTATAATTTCAGTTTTCTTTTGCTCATCAGTAACGGTAGTTGATTTTGTAACTCTATTTTCTGTAACATTCCTCGAAGTTTTTTATTTTTTAATTTCAACTTTTTTTTCGCTGGCTTTTATTTCCTTTAGTAAATTACAAAAAGTAGTTTTTATTTCTTTACTTTAATTTTTTATCAGTTTCCAGTTTTAGTTGCTGAACATTATAAGGTTATTGAGTTGAGCTTCAATGACGATGTTGGATTATAATCTATCAGTTCGTGTATTCGTTTGTGCATAAAAGATATCTTTAGTCTTAAACATGGATTGTTTAAAATACAAGACACGTTTTAGCTTAATGATGAATTGCTGTATGTAAACTGAGTACAAAAAGGAAGAGCTGAAGGATATTTGATGTCATTTTAGAATTTGACAAATGTTCAAAATGATTGTGTATTTATGTTTGCCTGATATTTTTCCTGTTATAATATATCAGTTTTATACTTATTTTTTGAACTTGTGATTTAAATATTTTTAGACGGATGTGAATATATGGCTGATTTCTTAATTATGTTTTATTAATAAAAAATTGCAATAAAGATACATGTTTCTGCAACATATTTTGAAGTTTAATTCTTAAGTAGTTATATTTATTCACCTTATAGTTTAATATATATTTCATATTATAATTTTCATAGGACTGTTATTGTCATAACCTTGGCATTGATTTGTCAGCTATATAACCCAATTAATCGTAATTTAGTCTCCTCAAATGAAACATGTAGTAGTTATTCATAGAAAGGAAACCCATTAGCTTAAAAGATAAGTCAGCTATTAGTTACTGAAACTTAAAAATTTTCTTTCAGATGTCGTCTAAAATATTTGAACTTTAGAAAATTGTGCTGGTTTAAATATTATTTTAATAATTCTCAAAATGAATAGAGTACAGCTTTGTAAATTTTGTATACCCTTTTGCACTAAAAATGGAAAAGATAATATTTTGCTTGTCATTCCGATTATATTTTCTTCAATATTTATTCCAAACCCATTAAGTATATAAATGTTCTGTGTCCTTATGCATAGCGAAGTCGACCCGTCCGTGTTAGTCGCGATATCAACTTTGCCAAGGCACTATATAAATAGAGAAAACATATATACGTCAATTGATCAAACAGAGTTTCGGAAATTTTGCTGTTGAAAATCAGCAAGATCGGTCCTTGTCCTTCGAGACAGCGAGCACGCCTGCCTCTAAATTTTTCATATTATTTGGAAGTAATTCTAATAAAAAAATTTGAAGCGATAGATTGAAAAATTAGAAAAAATATCAAGTGAAACAATTTTCGCTCGCCCATATTTTCTGAGTTATGAGTCTGTGAACTTTTTAAAGATTTTTTCAACGAAAAGTACGACAGTGCACCATATTTTTTAAAATATCAATATGGGTATCATTTAAAAGCTTTTGAAAATATCTTTCAGGAAGTACTAAAATTTATAATACTCGTAAATTAATTTATTAATTTTATTACGTAATTTTTTTTTTTTAATTTTTTAATTCTGTGTCACATCAATATTTGTTTTTTTTTTTTTTTTTGATTGGAGTAACTTCTCTAAACTAAATTTATATACAAGGTGAAGGGTATAAAAGATTTGGCACATTCGAATATAGCACTCCTACTTGTTTCTTTTTAATTTATTGGGTACTAACGGTAAAAGAAAAAATGTAACCCCATTGTTATTGATACAATTTCTAACTATACACAGATGCTGTGATATTATGGCAGACAATAAAGTGAAGTTTTTGGTTAAAGGCTGCCCCCATATAGACGCTATTTTCGCGTGTATGTTGTAATCGCTTAAACAGTTAAAGCAGATACTCCAAATGTAAAGAGTACTCATCACAATAAAATTTAAAATAAAGTGTTTTCCCTACAGAGACGTTATTTCATCTATTTGGTTTTTCTTATCTATAAACAGATTACTTTAAACACACCGAGAAAAAAACTAATAAAAAATAAAAGGGTTTTAGTGCAGGAAATCGGCAATAAATGTAAGTGAAAAAAAATCTTTAAAACTATACAAGAATTTACAAAAGATTTAAGTTTACAAATTACTAATTTAAGTTTGTTTAGAATCATTTGATGAGGTATATTAGCAACAGCGAATTAGTAATATGGATATGCTTTCTCCCTAGTAATGCTTTAATTTTAATAAACAAATATTTTATTTGAATATCATGAAGTAAAAATTGTATAAGAAAAAAAGCACAAAAAACTTAAATTTATGCAACATATAATTTTTATTTTAAATATTGAACGATATACAGTTCATATTTATTTTCATGGGAACACTATAACTTATTCTGAATACACATTGTTTGCTTATTATATTAAGCGTGTAAATAAACTAAAAAAATGAACTAAAAAATTCAATAAAATATCTCTCAAATATACACGCATCTAGTTTTTAATCCAAATAAGAGTCTTTAGTCACTTTAAATTCCTGCAGTTTAGTTTGTACATGCATAACATTTTGTTGTTATTAAAAGAATTTTACATAAATATATCTTTAATCTTTTTTAAATAGTTTATTTTATTAACTTGTGTTACATAAAAAAATGTTATTAGATTTATTTTATTGAATAAGTTTCACCAATTTAAATTACTGCTATTGAAGGCAATAAAAATATTTTATGAGGTGACTTGAATCAACCTGCATATAACACATAAAAAAAATTTGTTTTTCGTTAAAAATTTCTCTGTATTATAATTTTTTTGATTGTTATTCTGACCTTATTTAACAAAATGCCGGAATTTTATTATTTGTAATAAAGCTAGTTTCTGTATCGATTTTGTTGATTGCACAATTCAACTCATCAGTGTACCTTAAATCTTATTTTGGATTAAACCTGACTATTTTATTTAAATTGACACAGCTGGGAAGTGAGCTTATGAATATTTTAACAAAATCATTGCCAGGTTGCACATCAGGCAATGCGTTCGTTTTAGTCAAGATTCGAAGCATTGGAGTATCTCATTTTCTTACTTTTTCTGGGGCTAAATGTTGTAAAAATTTACTGATAAACAACAAATAAATGCTTTATTGTGAAGCAAAGAAGCTTTACATCCCAATTTTTCATATTTTTTTGACATCTTTTTGTATCTTAGCTTATATTCATACCCGTATAAATCTTTAGTCTAATGTAAAATGTATGCTTATTATTAATTTTTTAAGCTCATCCTAATATTTTTTATATTATACTTAAAAAGTTTTAAATATTTCAGAAATAGTTTTTCGCACAATATTTTCAAACACCAGGAAAACTCTTGCGACAAACCTCATGAAACTTTAATTTATGCGTTTAATATTTTTGAGTGATAAAACAAAAAATTTTATTTAATATATCTACAACAATTTGTTGCGGGTATTGAAGCGTAAATTTGTATTATTTTTAAAGGAATCTGAAGCCTCTAGTGAATATTCTTATGGGTATAAATACTTTTTGTCTGATACATAAAACAAAACAAAAAAAAAAACATTTGTTGTAGTTTTTTATTCTAAATCGAACTTTATATTCATAAAATGAAATGAGAATAAGTTTAAAAATATACCTCATAATTTTCATATTTATTTATCATTCCAGCAAATAGACTTTTCGTTGTGTTTACTTAAAACAAACAAAAAAATTAAATAATTTATTTTTTCTTAGCTATAAATAGAAATACTTGTAAATATTATTTGATGGTGGGTAAAACAACAGGTACCAAGATTGTCTTATATAAGAAAAAAAAATAAGTTCAAATAAACAATATCCGCTTGGGTATAAAACATCCATACACTTCAAGGACGTAAATCGATATCCAAGCAAAACTTTTTTGACTTTTATGTTTGCTATAAATATTTATTTATTTTGACGTCTTTTTTAACCCTAAATAAAAAAGAGTTTTCAATACGAGTAGCACATATGAAACAAAGGATTCTGATTTTTTCTAACTTCGTTTTTTTCATTTTTACGAACTTTTTTATTACTGAATATGTTATATATGAAAACTGTTATCATTAGAAACATTGTTAAATGTTGGAGTTATTATGGTCATTGGTTGCAAAAATTACTATTTAATATTTTTAGAACCATACCAAATTTAGCCTTTTTTTAACCCCAATAGACAGACAATTTTATTTTAAGTTTTTTATGGCCACTTAAATGTATCTGAAATATAAAGGTTGTTTCTATAGTGACGTAATATTAATGGATGTAGCTTTAGTTCTTAAACCATATTTGACTGGCAGTTAAAATAAGCACAGATTTATGTACTAATATGTCTACAAGATAATAAGTCTTAACAATAAATTTAAAAATAAATGGTGTTTTCATAGACCGTAATTTTAACAAATATGGTTTAGTTTTAAGCCGTCATGTGAAGAGAATTACAATATCCACTATAACAAGTGAAAAAAAATTTAACATTTGACATTTTCAACAATAAATATCCTAATCATAAAAAATAAAAATTACAGTGTACCAATACCTAATAATAATACACACTGGCTAAACTATCAATCAATGTGCGTCTATTTATTTCAGCCTTTTTAACTGGCGGTTTAGTTAGCTGTTAGCCTTTTTATATAAAACACAATATTGATGTTGTCGATATTGTTGTACGCATTTTACATATACAACCGCAACTGCTGGCATGCAGTTTCAAGCTCTTAAACTATTTTATAGGCTGACTAAAATAACAACAATAAAATCTTACAACGATCATATGTATAAAAAACGTATGTAGGTGTAGTTAAACTTCGATATAAATATCATACAATTGCATTGATGTTGAGTGGTAATTGTTGAAAAAACAATGACAGTTTCAACTTTAAACGCGAAGTATAAATATAACCAAATATCGATAACCACAACGCTACAAATAAAACAGCTTAAAATATATTATTCCTAAATGTCCGTTATGTCCACTTATAATTTTAGTATATCAGATGCTGCTATTGTGGTAAATATTGTTTTGGTATCATGTGCCTTTTCCCTTACATTATATCTTGTAAAATCCATTGAAAGTAAAGATAATTGTAAACCGCACCCAGTATAAAAGCGATTAAAGGCTCTAAAAATTATTTTTAACGTTAAACAAACACGAAAATATTATGGGGGCAAATATAAAATTACCGCAATAAATTTAACCAATTCAAACTACGAGTAACAGCCATCAACAGAATGTGACAAAGCCATGACAGTGGCAATAATTGTAAAATGCTTAATTATATTTACAAAAACAAAATATTATTAAAACAAATTTTAAAGATGCTTGAAAGTTTTACAGCATGTGTCACATTAATTTAAACTAAATGGCCTTTTCTTTTGAAGTGAAGAAATAAACGAAGAATTAAATAAAATTCAGCAAATTATAATTTAAATTTTTTTTTATTTTAAATTTTTGCTTAGGTGATAATAATGGAATTGTGTACTTCATTCTAGTTTCAGCGATTTAATTTAGTTCCAAACTTTAAATCATAAATATTTTTTTCGTATTTTTATATAAAAAATTTAATAAAAAAAAACGAAAACAGAAATATAAGCGAATATGCATTTTATTGTTTACTGAAGCAGTGGCTTCTAAATGATTTGGTTGTCTGAGTAGATATCTTGCTGCCAGTCTAGTGGTCTACAAAACCCAAAATTTTATCAGAAAATATTCAAACTCATGATCTTTTTGCAACATTGAAATAAACAAATATCACGTAGGCAATTTAAATATTTACAAAATGTTGCAGACAGATTAAAAACACATTTGCAAAAATAGTGGTTACGTTTTTTGGTCAAATGTTTGAATAATCTGACTGCACCTTTAATAAATGTTTGGCATAAAAAACATCATAATTGTTTTTATTGCAATGCATATTAAAGCCTGAAGAATAAAAGAAGTTTTCTTCATCACTGGTACTTTGCAATAGAAGCTCAAAACGCGTATAAATGCCACCAGTTGCAACAATCGTATTACCACCATTGTTTCTTACTACGACTGTTATCCCCTTAACTTAAATAGACTAACCCAATGTGTTTGTTTTCTTAATTAAAATTAACTTCAAATCGATATTTTATAAGAAAAAAAAAATTCCCAAGAAGAATTTTATTACATTTGTCTAACCACTAATCATACGAGACACAATCTTTTTTTTTTTTGTTCTTTCGCTACTTCATATTTTAATTAAAATGTATGTTTGCGAGAAGTTTATAAAAAAAATTGTAAAAACAAATTAAATGAAAATTAATGTTTAACTAATAGCGCTCTAAATAACTAGTATTTGAAAATTTAAATTAATTGTCTGCGACGGTATAATAAATTGATTTAAACTGGCGCATTACGATCTGATACATGTTCAGCAACTATTGCTGTGTTTCACCGTTATCTAAACAATTTCGTACTAATGAGTTACTTTTGTTAGTCGAAATGTAGTTTTAAAGGCTTTAAGTTTTTCTTTCTTTTTGCAAAAAAAAAAATATTTTATTTTGTTGCACCAATGTTGACAATGAGTTTACTAACGGTAAATGGTGTTTTACCTGTGGCAATTTTGCTTAGATAAAAAGAGGGGATTTAAATAACAATTTCTAATGAAGTAAGCAAGAATGGTTCTTTCCATGTTGCTAAATTTTCAAACAAAAATTTATTTTAGTTTTAGCTTAATACTCTGTTTTTAAAAAAGCAAACGTTGACAATCGGCAAAATAACAAACATATTTAAGCCATAAGAGTATCACGTTAAAGTTAAACATCACAAATTACTGCACCAAGTTAAGTGTCATTTTGATTTTTATTATCAAAGGATCGCAGTATTCAAATTTACATATAAAAGTTGATTGCGAAAAATTGATTTACAATACAAATTTTAAACGCAAAATTTGTAACTTTAACTTTTTTAAACAATAAAGAAAAGTTTTTAAGTCGTTATACAATTTTACTCCTTTTATGGCCGATGTATTTAGTTGTCCAATTTGAAAGAAATTGCAAATACATGAGTGTTATTACCTGGGTATAACAATGAAACATTATTGAGAATTATTTTTAAATTTCGGGCATACAATTCTGATTATTGGAATTAAAACATCATTGTGTCTTTTTTGTCCTATAGGCATAAGATTGGAGAATTTCTCACCATACTGCGTAGTGTACATTTAGTAATATTATTACAACAATTAAATTAAATATTCGTTTTTATTTCAAATTAATTCTACATCCAATGTTAAATAAAAATTTTAGTTATTATTGTACCATTTAAAATTATTATTTTTTTGAACCACGGTTCTAAGAGACTTTATTGCAAAATTTTATTTAAGTCCATCCAATAGTTTTTCCGTGAATCGATAGATCGAAGATAATTGTTTTGTATTATATATCATTTATTATTTGCTTCAACAACAAATTTTTATGAAAAAAAATCCAATTTCAGTTTAATTATATTTATACATAATCATTACGAAAATTAAAGCCAAAAAGAAAAAAAGCTGTGATTATAATTCCCGTTCAATAAATTTTATTTTAGACTTAATGTCTGAAGAGGTTATATGTTGCCTTTATTACATTACGTTGGTACATTATATAGCTTTGCCTTATTTTTGCTAATGTTATACTCAATTTATTTTCTATCATAGTTGTTAAAATTTTAAAATTTTTATTTTATCCTCTTTGTGGTATAAAAGCCAATAGAAAACTCCATCTGAAACAAAGTTATAAAATAAAGTATAAAAAAGAAAAACCACATAGAAAACAACTTTTGACACTTACATTCTACCGCATTACAAAGCTAAATGATATTTTCAATTATGTCTGCTTTTTTGTAACTCTAATACTCTGACTCTTTTTTTCTTCTAATATTTTTGGTCAGACAAGACTTAAACAAAACTTTTTTAATGTTGAATTCTTTTAAATTTTCATTAGATTTTTTTGAGTATAAAGAATTGTCGCATGAGTGCATAAAAATATTATTTAAACAGTGGTGAAAATACAAATAAAGGGGCCTTTAGTAGATGGAAATAAAAAGTGAAAGTTGGTATTATATTTATATTAAAAAACAAATTGAACTACAAATATGAATTAATATTTATTTTTTTAACGAATAATTCATAGACTTTTAGTCAAAATAAAGCAATATAATAAAAGAAAAAAGGTTGTCTTTTAATATATAACCTTAAAGCTCTTTTACAAATAAGTAAAGAAAACACAATTTTTAGCCCTCAATATCTTATTTAAAGAAGCCAGAATATTTTCATTTATTTTCTTTTAATTGGAATTTTTTTTTTTTGTTTTAAAATTTAATAATCGACAGAAAAGTATTTAAATATTTGGTACCAATAAAAACAAAAAACACGTTGGCTTGATGAAATATTCCATTTAAAATAATTAAAAAATTTATAAAAACCTTAAAAAATTAATTTAACATTTATGAATAATGCTTCTTTAAATTGTTTGTTTTTTTTTTTTTTTTTTTGTATATCTGAGACGATTTTTAAATTTGGTTAATAAATTTTAAATTTTTTTATTATTAAGGTTAGGCTTAAAAATTGTTAGACTGGTCGCGGCTTTAAAAAAATTCTTGACTATAAAATAAGAGGATGTCCTTAAAAACTTTTACATTTTAAAGAACTGCGCATCACTTTAGTACCCAATAGAGAAAAGTAATATACAAGTGAACTTAAAAATTAAAGGGTGTCCCTGAAAGTTACAAAACAAAACAAATTTAATGCCAATATATATAAAAATCAATTTTTTAATAAAATTGCAAAAATATTTAAAAGTCTCAAAAAGAGCCTGCGTACAAAAAAAGTGTCGCCGTGGATTGGTTAGTTGGAATTAAAAATGCAATTACCAGATTTATTATTCAGTTATGGAATTTTTATTTGCAGATCCTTTATTATCTTCTTTATTTTCTCTAAGAAATAATATACTTTTACGAAGTATTCTTTATTTAAACCAGGTTCTAAGAAACCAGCAGTGGTTACGTGATACAAATTGGTTTGTATTCCGTATTGATTACTATCTTCTCTAAAGCTTAGCTTTTTGAAATATATTTAATGTTTAGAAAGGACCCCGGTACGTATAGATAATTATCTGTAGGCTAGCTGATAAGGTTTTACTTATCATGTTTGCATATATGATAGTTGCGATGTAGGCTGTATCGTCTTCATACGCTGGTGCTGCAAAAATTATAATATATTGGTCAAAGAAAATAAAATTAAGAGCGAGAAGCCACAATATTGGAGAAACTAAATTTATTTCTTAACTATAAACATACGTACCTAAGCAAAAGTTATACTTTCTCCTATAATACTGACTAAAGAGGAAAAAAAAATAGATATTTGTTTTTTTTTTTTTTTTCTTTAAGCTACAACCTATTATTGTTATTTAGAATATCCTTGTACTATCAATATTGCCTGTAATTCACAATAAAACACAAAAAAAACTCTTAAAAAAATAATAACAGTCATTATGGCAACGTTAATTAGAGACAAAACAATAAAAATGAGTAGAATAAAAACCAAAAAGAAGAAAAAGCTTCTTGGAATTTTTTTAATTTACTTAATAAATTTGTTAATGGCTAAAATTGCTCTTGGTTATAGATATAAGATTCTGGCTGGTGATAATAGTAACTGCCGCCACTACTTAATATTAATATTATTTCTATGCTTATTAATAAAATATTATCCTTGCAAGCAGCTGTTTTTATTAAATATTATTTTAGTTTTATTTTATACAATTAAGCTAGAATAATAGAGGAACTAAACTTATGGGATATTTAAATACGAAAAAAAAATGATAACAAAACTTAGCATTAAGTTTTTAAAATTTTTATTACTTCTGTTTTATAATTTTGCTGCATATAAGTTTTTTAATTTAGTATTCTCATTTCTAATATTTTTTTTAAATACCCCACTATTGTTTGTTTCCTCTCAATGTTTTCGTTAACAGAAAAATTTAAGTTACCTAGATTTTCATTCACGAGTTTAGAATGAATAAAATTTTAGACAGATGACATAATGTTTCATTTTTACATCGATGAAAGTAAATAGTGAAAAAGCAGAAGGCTGGAAAGAACAATTATACTAATATCTAAAAAAGATGAAGTCAATGAATAAATAGGTTGTTTTAAAAAACACTATATACATTAACGTAAAAATTATTTGCACATCAAGGGCAGATATCATAGATTTAATAATAAATTTAAGTAAAATATATTTCAAAGGTTGTATAAAATAAAATAAAAACTAATATCATATTTTGGTTTCACATGAACTTAAGCAGAAGTAAAATTATTCAGTTGGCTTAATAATCATTTACTTTAAATTAACTTTATTAAAGTAACCGGAATGAAAAGTAAATGTGTTTTTAAGGATTTATTTACTGCAGTGTTTTAATTAATTCTCATAATAATTTTAAATACGTGGATGACCTATTTTCAATTTAAAATAAATTTATTGCGTATGTATTTGTAATAAATAAAATATTTCTGAGTATTTCCTTTGATGTAATATTTCTAAAGATTAAAGCAATTTTGTTCCTAGTTAGCATTTAATAGTTTTCATATGTTTAAAATACGATTTGTACACCTGCAAAATGCCTATAGAATACATTATTCTGCCTATAAATTTCCACTGTTAATACTCAATGAAAAAAAACAAACATAATACAAAATATAAAATGAGAAAGGCATATACTAAATATACATAATAATTTAACTAATCTTGATCAATTCACAACCCGCTGTATGTTGTATGTAGTATTTCCATTGTTGAACCTCTGAACTCTTAAAACTTTTAAAAAATACAAACAATGGAATTTCAAATAATAAAACAAATAAATGATGATGTAAGTTACAAAATTGCTAAATAATTTTATTCCTCCTTATTAAATACCCAGTTAAGAAAAAATGAAGTAGTTCCATATTGAATTTTTTATAAGTTCGCTTATTATAGTTAAGTTTTAACTTTTGAATTCATAAATGAAAGCTCATGAAAAAAGATATAATAAAAAAAACTAATGAATAATCGTGTAAAAGTTATCGAATTTTCACTAGTTTGACGCATTCATTTAACAGCCATCTTTTTAATGTGAACCCATGCACGCCAATGACAATTTAATGTCAAATTAATCATACCATTTCCCTTAAAATGAACCAGTTAATGAAGATTTAATGAAACGAACTTTAAATTAAAAGAATTAAATAGAAATTAACGTCAACACTTTCATTTTTCTAAGTTAATTGTTACTGCAAGCAAAAGGGTTATTAACAGAAACGAACTTCAGTGCTTAAGTTTGCTGTGGCTTCTTAAAATTTTTTAAAACTAAGTTTATTTTGTTATGATAAAATGTGATCTTCTGATGAGATACGGATAATGAAATTTAAAGATTTCAATTTCGGATAATAAATAATATCTACACGAACACTTATTCTTTAAACTGATAGCTAAGATTAAGACCTATCTACAAAACTAACGTAAAATTGGTTTACATTTTTTTTTCTTATAAAAAAATTTCAGAGTTAATAATAAAAATATTTTTTCTTGAGTTTAAAAAAAAAAAAAACGTTTTGAAGTGATTTCTGGAAATATGCATAATTTTTGTCCTATTTTTTTGCAACCTCGTTAATTCTTTTACCTTCTACTTTAAACTATCACATCGAAATTTTAATTACTCTGCTATTTTTAACGTTTTTTGTTTTCATTGTTGCTTTTTTTTAATAAAAAATTGGTCACAAAGTTGCATGAATGCAATATTTAACAAACAAATACTTTTATCCCCAGGCTTTAGCCAAGAATGCATTTATATAACACACATACAAACAAATATAGACAAAGTCTTTATTTAATTGCATTTATACATTTACACCTTTATGTACAACAATTCGTAGAATTAAATATAATTGAATGCATTTAGTAACACCAGGACAAATGCACATATGCTTACACAATTTGAAGAATAATGAACTGACACAATAAACTATTAATTGATTAAAAGTGATTCTTTTTACAATTACTTTTGTTTAAAACACAATTCCTTTAATTTGTTTTAAATTAGTCAGTTTCTCTTGTTTTACTTTAGTTGTACTTTATTAATTAAGCTTAATAATTTCAAAGTATTTGTTAACTGTTTATTGTTTTGGTTACGTTTATTTTTCATATCTAAATTGATCAGTTAACTGCAATGTACTTTACTTTAGTAATTTAATAACAAGCATAAGTGTTCCAAGACAGAGTAGAATACACAAATTTTAGTATTTCCTAGAAGATTTTTTTAGAAGCTTTTAGACGATAGCCATATTGAGATCTTAAAAAATATGGTGCACAATCGTGCTGTTCCATGAAAAGCTCAGAGGCTCACAATTCGGAAAATATTAGCGAGCTCCATTTTTTTCACCTAATATTTATTTTTAATTTTTGATCCTCTACCGTCCCATATACATTATCTTTTGAATGCAGTTACTTTGCTAGACTTAATTTGTTTCAAATTATATGTAAAAATTAGAGGCATAACATCTGCCCAAAAGGACATGGAGCAATCTTTTTGTTTTTTATATTTTATAAATTATAAACAAAATGATAAACATAAATTGACTCATTTTACACCTGTGGTAAAGGGAATAAAAAAAAATAAATTGGAAAGTTGTGAGCTTTACTCTTACACGAAGGCTTTTTTCTGTTCTCTCTACGGACCTCCTTTTATTATATATATTTGTAATTTATTTCTTATTTTTTTTCTCCTTTTGCAGTTTTCTTTGTTAAACTTTTAAAAACATCAAAATTATAAAAAAAAAATAAATAATATTTAAAATTCCGCCGGCTTCCAAAAAGTTATGGACTAAATAATCTTTTAAAAAATTCTCTTTGGAAATTCGTCTTATCATTCAATATTTTTAAAAAATTCAAATATCAAAGAAAATATTATACAAAAGCTTCTCTATATATTTCTGGCCTAATAGTGAAAATGCGAATATTTATAATAAAAAATGGTTTTATTGTTTTTCAAAGTATTCTCCAGCATGATTTATACACTTTTGCATGCGCTCAAACCAGTTGTCGAAGCACTTTTTCCACTCCGATTTAGACACCTCTAAAACATGGTTTTTAAACACTTCAACTGCTTCTTCTGGCGACGAAAATCGTTAACCACGCATTTTTTTCTTGATGTGCGGAAACAAGAAGAAGTCATTAGGTGCCAAGTCAGGGCTGTACGGCCGATGACCAATTAATTCGACGTTTTGGCCGGTCAAAAACGCTCTGGTTTGAACCGATGTGTGAGAGCTCGCATTGTCATGGTGAACAATAATTCGTCTTCTCTTGTTGGTTTTTCTAATTTCTCCGATGACGTCCTACGTTGCTCAAGCGGAACAGTCGCCACATGACCAGTTTTGCCGAAAAACAGGCGACCATTTGCCTTGAAGTGCTTCTTCCACGAACAACTTTCGTTGGATTTTGTTCGTCTTTGAAGACCCACACGGTCGATCCATTATTCGTGGATCATATGCATAGATCCTTGCTTCGTCACCTGTGACGATCTTATAAAAGTCTTTTGAAGCACCGCAATCGTATTTTTGCAACATTTCTTTGCACCAATCGACACGAGCCTTTTTTTGAGCGACTTTCAAATTGTGCGGGATCCAACGAGAACAAACCTTTTTTACGGCCAGGTGTTCATGCAGTATCGAATGTATGCTGGTGAAGGAAATGTCCAAGGATGTCTCTATCTCCCGGTATGTCGCATGTCGATCTTGCATTATGAGTTCAACCACGGAATCAATGTTCTCTGGCACAACAGCCGTTTTTGGACGACCTTCACGTGATTCGTCTTTGAGCGAGCTTCGGCCACGATTAAATTCATTATACCAATTTTTCACAGTGCTGTAGGATGGTGCTTCATCGCCATACAAAGATTTAAGATCATCAATGCACTCTTGTCGTGATAATCCACGTCGAAAATTGTGAAAAATGATGGCACGAAAATGTTCACGAGTTAATTCAATTTTTTTCTATATTAATTTTTTTAAGTCACTGTAAACAACAAAAATAATGGTCGTACGTCAAAACGTTTTGAGTACGATTATGCTTAAAAATGACAAACTTTCCAATGGAAATGTCAGATTGCACTTGACAGCACTCAGTGTTGCCAGGCCAGAAATATATATAGCAGCCCTCGTAATCCATTATAACTGACAAGTGTGTATACGATGTATTAAATTGCCCTTTTAGTTTATTTGATGTTTTAATAAATAGAGCATTAAATAAAGATTAAAGATTGATAAAAAAATGTATCTGTGCTCTTGTGTATATTTACCTATCAGTCCAGAACAATAGTCGTCCTCTACATTTAAACTGACTACGAATTTTTTTTGCTAATTTTATAAAATAATTTATCTATTGTGAAATAATATAAAGAAAATTGATACCATTAAGAATCTTGAAGTTTTGTAATAAAAAAGATACTGTTAACGCAACTCAACGTACTGTTTCCAAATAAAAAAGCATATTTACTTTATATTTTTCTTGTCTTTTATATCAAAAACTATATAATTGAATATGAGTAGTTTACATTTCTTTTAATTTTTAATTTGCTAAGATACTCATTCTTGCATGCATTTTTTTATTTACTCGTACTGCGAATTCATTTAAAACATGTTTGTTTATTTTGTTTTATGATACATAAATTAGAAAATCGCATTTCCCGTTTACAAAATTATAAGACAATTTGCAGACTGCTGTTTGAATAGATTAAAAATAACCTGTCTGATATGCTCTATACTGTTATATAAAGACATATCTAAAGGTTTAAGTTAGCAATGACGTATCGTTTGCCTTTCATATGCTTAGTGACAAGATAATGGGACAGAAAAATCAAACTTCTCAAGACTGATGCGAACACAGGCGAAAATTATAAGAGCAGCTGTTTTGCATTCCGTATCGATGACCATAAACAATAACAATAAAAATTCCAAAAAAATATTTCATATACAGAAATTATCCTGTTATTGCAGCTATAGATTTACAGTATATTTTAAGTTGTTGTTGAGGAATTATGTTATTTGGCTTACAAACATTTTACATAAATTTAATTATAAAAGAAACTCTTACAAAACCTTGCCAAATCTATTTTAATTTACAAAAACAAAATCTACATTAAACAGTCGACTTTATTGCTTGATGACTTACGTACATATCTATTTGCATCAGCTTAAATTTTGATAATAATTTTTATTTTTATATAATCAGGACTTTGTTAGGTATTTCTTGTGAACTATCACCTTTTATATAATGAAATACCACAAATATTTAAAACAATATGAACTCATTCCGTGCTAAATTTTTTTACAAAAAAAGCCAAAACTTTTAAGAAAAAAAAAGAAAATGTGTAGAAATTTCTTTAAGAATATTACTTATCATTCACTGCAGTCGTATATAATTTCTGTTTACACTTAACTTTCAAATCTCATTAGAAAAATTTCTTTGACCTTAAGAGAAAGTAAAGTTAAATGTTTATATTTCTACCTACTTGTTGAGCTGCTGTGGTAAAATGTCAGAATATTAATTGTAATTAGTTAGTTGCAGTCTTATTATGGCATCATTATATTTAATTTTTTTTCCTTTTTTCTTAATAATGCCCAAACTTCCTCATGGCCATTTCTTTTTGCAGGCTGCCAGTTTCTTTTTTTATTTTATGGTTCTATGTAATTATGCTCTTAATCTAAAGTTTTTGGGTTGCTTTACAATTAGTGTCAGGTTATTTGAATTGTTTTCATGTTTATGCTTGTACATCTGGCTTTAATTTTGTTTATGTCCATGTTGCTGATAGCAGTGCCTTTGTTTTACATTGTTTATAAAAGGCAAGCAAAAATACGTTAATAAATCATATACATAAATGTATTTGATTTTTAACTGCAAATTTTACAATGTTTGGTTTTATTATAATCTTAATGTACATACGTATATAATATTTATTACAGATCATTCCCACGTTTTCTGCCTCGTTGAGAAACTTGAAATTTCACATAAATGCATGTTTAAAGCAATAATATTTCGCAACAATAAAATTTCAATATTTAATGTTAAATATATATAAATGTGTATGACTACGTTTAAATTCACACTTAATAGTGTTGCAGTTTCAACATTTAATCATTAAACTATTACGACGATTGTTGCATGGGTTCCTGTTTCATAAACCATAATACAGAGTATTGCCCACAATATCAGTTGTTCGAAGTATCATAATATAAGCAGAGCAGTGTACTGTTTCAGTTCGTGTTAAAATTACAACGCAAAAAACATGGAATTTAGTTAGATAAATTAAACAAAAGGTTTCTTCTTTAAATTTAATAATATCTACCAATATATATTGTTAAGAACAAATAAAAATTTTTTAAAAGTGTTGTAATAGGTTAATTGCTAAAAATTCTAATGTAGTAACGCACGGTAGAAGGCTATATCCGTCATTCAAAAATGCTGAATTATGCTTGTGTCCTATTTTCCCTTGCTTCTTAAAAAAATTATCACAAAAGTTAGAAAATAATTTTACTTTCTTAATAAATTTAAAATTATATAAGGTTAGCATTCGCTTTAATAGTACCTACCAAGGTGACCATATCTGTTGTTATTTTATTTTTGAATAATTTATTTAATTTTGCTTCGATTTTATTGAAACTTAAATTCACTGAACAAATTGTTGAGTTATTTATAATTTTTTAAAAACAGATTAAAATTTTATAGTTTTTAAAAGATTTGTTTTAGCTCTTCGCTATTCATTCTTTACTCTTATTTTATTTATTTCTATTACTGTTAATTATTCAAAAAATGTTATGCTTCACATTACTTTGATTAGAATAAAGACCACCCAAGAACAATGGTCGATAATAAGAGGTTTTGATGGCACTTGTGGACATCTTTTATGGGTGAAGCTTTATCTTCTTTTGGAAGCATTGTAAGTAACACAGCGAGTTATATAAAGATAATTATGTTTTTTGTTTTATAAAATTAATTTCACTTGCATGTCCTTTTAAATAGAAAAAGCCAGTGTCTAAAAAATTTTTTTATGGCAGCTGATGATTGTATTGTTTGGTGCTCATATCAAGAATGCATCGTTTCATACTGCGAAAATGTTATTTTCAATATTGTAGATAATAATGATTGTAAGTATATTTGTGGCAATTGTTTGCTATTATGAGTATTTGTATACACTCAGAGAAAATACATTTTTATTTGTTTTTTCTAAAACTGTCTTTACGTAGTATTTACATTCGAAGTATTATTAGTTATTTAAATTTTCCTCCCTAATCCTTAAAATCTTTCTTTCAAGATTAATAGTTTAATAAGTAATTATATGTTTTCTATAAACTATATGAGAACTCTTAGTTTGTTCATATCATGTTCGAAAACTCATTGAGGATTGTTGACTTCATCATTTAATTGCAGATAATATTAAGTTAAAGAAAGCGGACACAATTGACTAAATTTTAAGTTTAATTAGAGTCGATCAAAGAGAAAAATGGGCGAAGTTGGTATTCAAGCCTTTTTGAGCAGTACGCATATTTGACGTTACATTATATACAAATGCAAAATAAAAATAAAAAAATAAAGTAAAAAATAGCCTGTGACAACATTATACACATGTATAAGAAAAACAGGATGATATAAAAAACTAAGTAATTTATTATAAAAGAGGCACTTGAAAACGCTTAAATTTTTATTTTCTATTTTTAACACATATTTTGCCGCCTTCATGTATACTGTTAAAATTTATTGCAGATACTACTAATGGCTCTTGAACAAAGCAAACGGAAACAATATTTACAAAATTTTTCCCTATAAAAGATATTTTACTAAACAAATTGCTATCTCCTGAAAAAAAATCCTAACAGAGTGAAAAAAAAAACAACAAAATAATTAGTGGTGGGTTGCTTGCGTTGTAGAAGCAATGTTAATGGTGGCGGCGGATGATTGCTTTGGCTTACGTAGAAAAACGCAATACATTTTATTAGCCACAGGAAAGAAGCACTGAAGCTTAACAATGTCAACAGGGAATACAATCGAAGTACTATTAAAAGTAAAGGATATGTAACAAAAGAGAATATGTAAAATCCATATAAAACAAATTCGTTTCAAAGTTAAATATTTTTTCTGCATAAACTTCATTAATGTTTATATCACTCCTTAATTACAACATCTTTGTTTATTAAAAAATTTAAAAAGTAAAATTAAAATACAGTTCAAGTTCAAGTTAACACAAAAATTTCAATGATGGCTAAATGCCAGATGCTAGAGATGTACAACCCCTCTCATAAACAAAAGTTTCCGCTGATACCGTCTTTGCAAATTGGCAATATTTTCTTTACGTTTGTGTTATTTTAGTCGTGCTAGTAATTCTAAGGTGTCGTCAATTCCATTTAGCGAATAATCAGTATAGATTATGATGTTCTCTTAAGCAATAAAAGTTTATTTCTTAAGAATGACGCGAATAAATAATTTACGCAGAAATTTTCCGTTTTATACCCTTTCGTAATTTAACATCTAGCTTTTCATTCTTCTGCATAGAAATAAAAAATATAAATTTTGCCGAAATTTAAAATTAGAAGCACTTAATATTAGGCAATAATATGCTTTTAATAATAACGAAGTTTCTTTTCCTTTTAGCTTTCTTTCTTATTAAGTTTTTGTTGGCTTACCGTAATAACTTCATTAAGTAGAAAAGAAAAAATTGTTTAAATATATTAATTTAAAAAATGCCTGTTCATAAGCAGTTTTTAAATTTGCATTTTAAAATATTTCTATTAAAAACGGAATTAACATTCTAATGTCCGTCTTGCAACAAAAAAAAAAAAAAAAAAAAAAAAAAATATAACCAAAACTTAAAAAATAAACAAATTGTAAATGTAAGATAAGGCTTCCAAATAATTTTCTAATTTACTCCGAAGTTTAAAATTTTCCGTGTAAAAATTTAGTTTTTATTTAATATAAGTTTTAGTTTTTTTATTGTTGCAAAAGCTACTAAAAATATTCTAAATTCCAGAGTGTTTAGCTTAAAATTCCATTAAATTAGTTTATATATTAAATTAGGAAGGAAATATTTGTATGTAGAGTAGTTTATTAATTTACAAATTGTAGTAATTCTATTAAATTTTTTGTTGTGTTTCTTTTTTCTCACCAAACATTTTAAATTGTACAATCAATTACATAAAAAAATTAACGGGCCCAATAACTCTTAAGTGAATAATGATTTTCGCTATATTAACCAAATAAAAACATGAATTGAAAAAAACAATTCAGAAGGTAATGCATATAAATGTGAGAAAATGATGAGAAAAATTGCAAGCATTAACGAGTTCATGAAAGGCATGCCAACATCAACATCAATGACAAAACATTACATTTTGTTTTTTAGTTAAAGTATGTTTTAGCAGTCAACCCTTTTATAGCAATCTTTCAAACAAACGAAAAATTAATAAAAAAAAACACTGAAGGAAAAAATTAAAAAACTTAAAAGCGTATTTTTTCGCATTCACATCCAAATTTTGTTTTATTTTGTTGCGAAATAGCACACTATTTAGGGATCTGAGATTAATACACAATATTTTACTTCAATAAAAATGGGAACTTAGTACAAGATAAATACAATGACTCGGTTAAACTAAGACCAGCAAATTTTATACTTCTGTTTTTTATTTTTATTTTTAAGTAGCTGTACTTAAAAAATAACATCACATTTGTCTAAAGAAACTACAAGTAATAAATTTTCTACACAAATAGAAAACACAAAAAAGTAAAGCAACAATGAAATCATATTAAATTTTATTTTATATTTTTATGCGAAAAGAAAGGGAAAATTTTATTAAAAAAATAGGGGTGTTGAATGAAAAAAATTTTTATTGATTTTTATTGTTTAACTTATGTTCATCTAAAGCATTGTTGAAGACTTTTGCTCATTTAATTTCAAAACTAACGAAATAAATAATTGAAATAATAAGTTTCTTAATTGATAATTTTTTTTTTTTTTTTGTATTTTTAATTTTAAATAACTTTTTTAAGTGTATAACATTTAAAATCCCCAGGCTTATGCCCTCTTTGTCCATTATACTTTAGCACTATTCTTAATGAAATTAAGCTTCCAAAATTTAATTCCTCTGTGGAATTTATAAGAATTATTTTTTAATGTAAAACAGATGAACATTGAAACAATATAAATTAAAAAATCATTTTTATATAAATTAAGCAGAGACTCCTTTAATAAATAAAATACAAACTTAAACAAAAAAACTAAATTCTCTGAAGGGTTTTCAATTTCACAAAAGACGAACAAAACTAAGTAAAAGCAAGCCATACCGAAGAATAAATATAAAATTAAAAATTATGTTGGTTTGGCAAGTGAGATAACGAAAATATAATTATAAACAATGGATATTTTTAAGAATCACAACAAACGCAAAAAAAGAACAAATAAAAACTTTCAACGAAAACCAAAACTAAAGAACGCATAAAATATCACAAATGGAATAAGTTTAAACAAAACAAAAAATTTTATAATAAAACAAATACTGATGAATCCTTCTGTATGAAAACTCTTTGATGCCTTAAAAGTGAAATTCACCATTAAAACATTCAAACATTATGATTGAAGTCATTTATTGAGAATGAAGCAGACATTTTAATTAAAGTTGTAGAGTTTATGGACGTTTTTGTTAATAAAAATAAATATATATTTTTCCACAATTTTTCATAACTTTCATGAATTTTTGGTGATTTTATTGCTGTTGTTGTTTATTAAGCCAAAATTTACAGCACCTACGCTATATCTTGAAATACACGACTGTACAGCATTAAATCGTTCGCATAATAAAAATAATTGAGGTGACTGTACTTGCTTCAAGAATCTTTAATTCGCCTGCTTGACTACACAGACGATGTAGCAAGCCTATTTTTGCAGGGTTTATCATTCTATCGATTATTTTTCACACCATGTATTTACTTAGCTTATTTATTAAATTTAAAGAAATATTAAAAATATATAAAATATTTTTAGGCACTTTAATTTGGCAGAAAAATTATTATTTTTAATTTTAGTAGACCTTTACTAAGTATATTTGGCGTGATGTATTTATAATTGATTGGATTATTACTTTAAGACATGAGCTAAATTTTTAATAAAATTTAGAAGAAATGACTAAAAGATTTTGTTTTATTAAGTCGTTAAAAAGTTACAAGCGCCAAAATAAATCGTTTTTAAACCAGTGTGAGATGGTTTGGCTCAGAAAAATTAAGATCTTCTTTTTTATCATGCGATGTTTCACAATACTTTCGTCACAATTGGCATAGGATAGATGAGTGAAAAATGTAAACTAGATAAACAAAAAAAAATCTTTATTAATTTAGCAATTGTCTTTATTTATAAACTAGTTTAAAAATTTAAGATGGTATCAGAATTTCCAGATATGATTTTATACATACAACAGGAAAGTCAAAATATTATTTAAGCAGTTCTCATCTTATTCTTAAATTGTCTCATTATCTATTTATGTACATATATAAAGCACAAGATATTTTTGTTTGCTTGTTGGAAAGCCATGGCTACTTACGCTAGTGGACTGATTTTCCTGATATGTGGTTGATAAAAATTTTATATTTATATATTTACAGATATTTCACGTGAGCGTAGCACTTCCCATACCGTAAACATACATTTATTTTCTTGCCACTTGGGAAGTGTAATAAGTGTCACCTTAAAATTTTGTTCAAATAACTCTCTTCTTAGTGTGAATATTAAAGCAAAAAAAAAAAAAACAAATGGCTAAATTGCAATAATGGTACCTGTACCTTTCATATGAAATGAAAACTATTACCACTTAGCTAGTGAGCTAGAGAACTGCGATAGGCAAAGTTTGACTGTGGTACCATTCATCATAATTATTATCGCGTACTTAAACTTTTCACTAGTAACTCTGCACAAATTGAATTTGTAGGCGTGGTACTGTCAGTACATAATAAAAAAATGATTATTGTCTATTTACAGAATTATAAAATTTTTTTTGCTAGAAACTTCCTTATTTTTATGAGCAGTCTAGCGAATTACTAGATGAATAAGAGTATTGAACGTGGAATTCTCATAAAAAGTGTAATTTTGTTGTTGTTTGCTTAAGGAAGTGTAAGGGGAAGGATCTAAAATTTTAACGTATTTAATTCCATATTTGTGTGCATAAACAAATAAAAACTGGCTGAATTAGAAAAGTCGTCATGATACTGTCATTGCAATTGGGGTAATGAAATGCATCACTAATATCTATAAAGAAGTAAAAGAAAATATTAATGAAAAGAATTATTGTCCGATGTTGGTTTTTTTTCATGGCAAAATATTTATTGTCTTATATTTAGTAGCTTTGCTTTAATAAAATTTTGTATAGTTGATAAAAATTAAATTAACTTTATATGTGATTTCGTACGATATTTAAAAACGAAACGTTTAAATTAAACACAATTTAATTACGTTAAAATGAAAGTTGAGCAAAAATGTTATAACAAAATAAAAATGTTTTTGACAACTTTGTTTCCCATAACAAACATCGACTTGGTACCTTACATAATATATTTGTATAAACGTATTACATATACTTTATGTAGGGATATTTGGCAAACGTAACATAATTGCTGCAGGGAGCATTTGCTGGTCATTTTTGCTGTTGTCAAGTTATGGGTGTTGTTGTTGTTTAACCGCTGAATTTTATTCTGTGTTATGCTGTGTTGTTTTCTGCACTGCTTGTCTTATTTTTATGTTATTTAATAATGCTTGAGAATATTTAACATGCTCCAAATAGGGCGCGGTTGTTATATAATTTTTTATATTTCTTCTTTGTAAAAGTTTTTTTTATTTTATTAGATTTTGTATAAAGCATATAAATTACTAAATATAAAGGCGATTTGTTTTATGTTTAAGAGGTTCACTGATTTTATGTTATGTTTTCGTGCAATCGCTGGCAACATTTTACAAAGATTTGGTTTTTGATACAGACATTTGGGAAAGAACTTAAAGGAAGGAAGAATATTCGACAAATTCGAATCAAAATTTTTTTAATAATTAGGTAAATATTTTGTATTGTATATAATGATACAATCAAATTCATTGTTTTCTATCATTAAGATATTTGTTGCAATTGAAGCTACCAATCAGTCATGCTTTTTTTGTTCGTTTTTGTATTAAGGCAAAGCTTTTTACCATATTCTTAGTTATAGTTAGACGTAGTAATAGGATCATTTACTTCTGCCCTATCTTCCCAATGTTTACCTTTTTTTAATTAGTACACATTGTATATATTTCCAGTAATTAGAGGAAAAAAAGTTGAATTTAAAACAAAATAAATTAAATTTATTTTTAGTTTTTAATTTAAATTATTTTAGCAAAATTCGGTATCTCATGAATCGCTAGAAATTTTTTAATGAAAGGGGAAAAGCAGAGATATTTAATGTGGATCTGTAAACAGTTGGTGCCTAGAGTAACAGGAGATTTCGGAAAGGCTCCTTAAGATGAGTAGCTCTGTCGTATGATTTTGGAAAATGTCATAAAAAGTTTATTTTTAACTCAAATGCAAAGATTTTTAAAATTAAATAACACTTGTACAGATACTAACGTTATCTGTTTTAGTTTGGGAGGCCGACGTCTTAGTATCTTTGGCATAGTGCAATTATTATGGACCGCATAATTACTGTAAATCATTCGTTATATTCTAAAAATAATTTAAAATAAACTTTTTTCAAGTGTTTTTCTAATAGCACTTTTCGTTAAAAATTTGCGAGCTTCTAAATTAAGGAAATGTAAGAAATATCGTCTTTGTAACATTTCCCCAAAAAATTGGTATTCTTTTTTTTTACCTATTAAAATTAAACTTAAGTCGGTTCTAGCAAACTTTTTAAAACCATTTAAAAAAATTATAGGAAATGTTAACAAATTCAAATTAGTTCAAAAATTTAAACGGATCTCTCTTCAGCTCTATCGAAATAAAGTTTATGAACTACTGTACTATTTTTTGGAGTGCAAAGCATGGTTTAAAAAGACATAACGGCCTCTTAATCTTCAATTGTTGGCCTTATACCCCAAAAGTTTATTTGATGTATCTGGCAAAACTTTTAAACCGTCATAGGCAAATAGTTTAAGTCTGTTTTAGAGTCTTTTTTTGCAAGATTTATTTTCACTTTAATTTTATTTAATTCAGGTAATAGAAAACAATTATTTTGTAAATATTTTACTTTATTTTTTCTATTAGAAAATGTTAACATTTTTCTTCTTATATATAAATCAGAAGAATCTTTAATAATGCATTAAATTTCCATAATTTTTTCTTGTTTCTAGGAGTAGCAACATGAAATTCTCTTTGTATTATATTATAAAATGTGGTTTCATAGCTATTGCCAGTAGACAATATGTCTTTTTAAATTTATTTCCACTTCATTTAGCATAATGTTACATGTATTAAGTCATTTTAACATTTATTCTTTATCATTAGTTCACTTCTGTTTCTATTTAGAGTCAAGTTGAAAGGGTTACGTTTTTATATTTTATCGATAGACTTTCCTTTCCTTGTTTGAAAGCAGAAGTCATATAGAAAACATATTATATTTAGAAGAGAGGGTAATGTACTTTGTGATACTATAAAATAAAACTTGTTACAAAACCCTTGTCGCTAAAAAATAAAAATAAAAAGAAAATTAAACATAAACATGCAGTTTAGAGTACCATTTTGTAGGCATTTATGAGGGCTTTAAGACCATGAAAAAAAAATTTAAAAATCAGACAAAAATTGAAGAAATGCCAAGCGTTAGAAAAATTTTCAGGAGTGAGGTGTCCAACTTTGAGACCACATAGCGCCATCCCTGGAAAGTGGAGGGTAACCACATTTAAAACTTAAGCTCAAGTACTCCTCTACTATGCTCGTGCCAAATTTTGAATCAATCGGCCTGGCCGTTTTCAAATGGCTGAATTATTTCCAAAATATTTTAATTCTGCCCCACTGTGCATTGGTTCATTCGTCTTCATTTGTAATTTCAATTTCATTTTTGAAATGCTTGAAAAGTTTAAATTTATACAAAATTGCCATGTCACCATTTTGTAGCTTAATTGCTTGTTTGAATGTATTCGTATTGCTTTGAAATGTTGACTTCAGTTATGATATCCCTTTCAATAACTTGAAATATATGAACTTTTTTTTCATTTTATTTTTAATATATTATTCCTAAATCAATTTTGCAGTTTAAATTCCTGAAGGTTTTATTGTCTTTTGACGATACAAATCCATCTGGATATCAAAGGATTACATATGCACACACACACAAGCACCTACCGAAAAACATTAAAATTTTTATATTTGTAAATATTTTTTATAAAAATTTAAATGATCATTAATTTATTCGACAAAGTATTTTAAAGCAAGTGAGTTTAAAAAAATCATAAAACTTATAGGAATAAATATAACTTTTTTCAATATCTCTTTCAAAATTTTTGAGCATAAGATTAGGATAAGTATAAAATATTTAAGGGAAATATCAAGTATTCTTTTACTGTTGTTATAAGAAGTAATAAACAATCCGAATAAGTGCAAGTAAGAGTGCTATATCTACTGAATCCTATACACACTTCAATTTTTTATTTAATCCTTTTCTTTCTCATTTTTTACATCTGTATCGCCCTATACTTTTGTCTATTTTTGATTAGAGTTACTCTATTGTTCAAAATGAAATGGAAAAATTAGAGGCAGGTATTGTTCTTGCCCGCCCCGAAGGACATGCACCGATCTTGCTGATTTTTAACAGCAAAATTTTCGAAACTATGATTGATTGCCGTATTTAAATTTTCTCTACCTCATCTACTGCTTTGGAAAAGTTGATTTCAGCTATTACACGGACGAACAGACGGGCGTCGCTCAATCGACTTCGTTACTGAGAATATATACATTTTATGGGGTTGGAAATACAAATTGTAGAAATTACAAGCGATGAAATGTATAAAACTAAATTTTAGCTTTAAGTCACTATAAGGAATTGAAAGGAAATTAAATTACTTTAATAACATAAATAATGAACACTTCGCGTAACTGGAAATCAGTTGCATACTTTTAGGTTGTCTCCAAGTTTTTGGGTGGATATTTTCTTCTTTATTATTATTATTATTTTTTTTTTCTTAAAAATAAAAAAGTTTCTACATTTTTAACTTTTCACTTTTAAGCAATTATATACTCAAATGGAAGACGAAATAAAAATTTATACTAAGTTTCACATTTGTAATATTTTTTATTATTATTTTAATTATTTTGATAAATATTCGATGTTAACATATCCTCACATTTCCTTTTAAAATCCACAAAAGAGATCGTTATCTGGAACTTTATTATTTAGGCAAATATAGAGCTAAGACCAAAATGATTAAACATATTTATACATTTTTTCATAATTGGTGCTTGGACGTTTTATAAGATATTATTTCAATTAAAAAAAAAAATTTGAAACCTAAAAGCTCGTGATGTTGTTTTGTGTGTGTTAAACTGAGGCGCATAAGTTACTTCTGCCACCGCCACTATGTATGTCTTTTGCAAAAGAGTCTAAAAGGAAAGTAAACTAACTCATCCGAATTAACTTCTTCGTTTGCTTTTGCGGAGGTGTCCGGTTGACTACTAATCAGGAGGACTTGAGTAGAAAACAAGTTGCAGTAGTTAAATTTTTAAGGCAGGTAAATGGAAAGCGAAATTATAAACCAGCCAGAGTTATTATTAGGTAACAAAAGAAATTAATGTCTAATAGTATGGATTACCGAAGGCATCTCTCTGATAGAAGCAGATAAGATGATTAAAACTACTGAAGAGAAAAAGAAAGAAATCGTAGTGCAAATCGCCAATTATGTGTCAGTTATGGCAGAGTTGGTCAAAAAAGCCTGATTGATAAAACAAAAGATTTTTAAATCAAATCTTGAGAAACCAACGCAGCAGTCAAACAATATTGTTTATATAGCTGCTCCATTTTAATAAAGGTGTTAATTTAATGTACCAGAGTTATATTAAATAAATATATGTAGATAGGGGCTCACAATAAGAAACACAAGATCAGCCACAGAAAATAAAAATAAAAATTAAAGTTGTTGTAGTTGTAATCATATAAATTTAAGTAATTGCAAAAATATAAACACAGAGAATTGTATCAAAAGAGCATTGTTTTTCAAGTTTTAAAGAGAGAGAGAAAGGAAAAGTTTCTTAAACAAAAAACGATTTAACTTCCGTTACATTAATTAAAAGCACCAAACTCTTCTTTAATTTAGTGACTAAATAAAAAGCAAAAAAAAATTTTAACCAACTCTTTTAAAAGTTCACCTAATACATAAATAATAAGAAATGTATTAAAATTTTTACTTCCAAGCAACAATTTTTAAGCGTGGTTTCTTTTTCGCTAATTTTTCTAAGGTTTTCATTTATTTATACATTTTTTACCTTTAATCGCAAATACACAAAAAGTTCCATTTAAATGTCCTGGGGCTTAATAATAATAATCTGTATGTTAATTTTTCATTTTGTCTTTAACTGTTTGTAAATGCAAATCATTTTTAATAAAGAAACAAAAGTGCCTCGACCGTCTTAACCAACATTTAATATTTATTAAGTTACCAAAATATTTTTGTTGACAACAGGCGGTCGAAAAATTAATGAAAAACTTTATTAAAAATTCGAAAAAAGGAAATACAAATAAAAATATAAACATAGCGCAAATTTAACATAAAAAAGCGAAGTGTAAGAAAAAAGGCCCAATATTCAGGCTAGTGTGCATTAGGTATTAGACAAATTATTATTTCCAAACTAGGCTTTCTTTTGTTTTCCGCTTTATTAGATTTTCAATAAAATATTTCAGTGTTAAAACTGCTCACCACCAGTAAGTAAAGATATTTTAATTTGTTATTTTCTGTTTAATGGTATAAATACATAATCAGAATTAACATTAAACATGCAGCCTTCTTCGTCGGTACTTCTTCGTAGCATATTCGCCGGCGAAGTAAAATAACTAATGTCTTATCTCTCATCTATCCCTTTTACCTGAAGTGCTACTTCTCTTTAAAAAAAAAAAGTATAAAAAAACAATATGTCTATTCTGGAGCCATATGATTTATAAAAGTTTTAGTGAGTGTATTTTAAATATAAAACAGTATTAAACAAACACTAGTTACAATTCGTATTTGTAACATTAAAGTACGACTACATACAGCTATAAAATATATCTTTATTATAACTGTTAACTGTTCATACTTACGTAGTTACTAAGTGTATGTGCTGCAAATAATGCTTAACAATAAACAGCGTTCGATAATATAAACTTTAACTTGAACTCTCATTTTCTGTTTCGTTCATATATTATCCTTTTATTTTGATATACGCATACATTTATTATACATTTTTTACCAAACAAAGTAGAAATAAATGTTAGAAAAATGACTATATATCATTTTTTACTAAGCTTACTCATGTATTGTAAGAATATTTTACCTTGCGTGAGTGAAGATTGCACTTATTTTTATTTCATTTACACTTTAACTGCAATATGTTCTATTCTCTGTATTAAATATATATAAAATTATAAGAAAATTTATGTAAATGTACATTTTATCGAGAATATATAACTTTTCGATTGAGAATACTGCAGTAAAATAAATGGAGAGATAAATCACAATAAAAATAAAAATTCTGCAGTTTTGTGTTTAACACACACAAACACACAATTTAAATGTATATAAATTATTTTTGTTTAAAGAATTTTTCTATAAAAAAAATATTTTTCTGTTATGTGTTTTTACACACACAACACGTCTTTATTTGTCAAAAGCAAAATTACAAGTGATTAATTCTAAAATACATTTTACTTAAGTTACCCTAGCATTCAGCCGATCACGCCACCTCTCCATGTTGAGTCGTATATTCACCAGACGCATACTCAGCAATATCGGTGGGAACAGCATAGTCAGCAATATTAATGGGAACAAAGCTACGTTGCTGTTGGAATGTGTTGTAATTGGAGGTGCAACTTAAGCTTTGTTAATGTGTGAATTATTTTATATTTTTTTGGAGTTTAAATGTTTTCTGTGTTTACTTATATATACATTTAATATATATATATATATATATATATATATATATATATATATATATATATATATATATATATATATATATATATATATATATATATATATATATATATGTATTGAGGTCGCACCTTTCATAAGGATTGCGGAAATTGAGCTGGCTTAAAAAAATCTATAGCCACAATAAATTTGACATATTACAACATGATGGATCTATGAATATTAACAAATTTGACTATAAAACAAGAAAACATCTTAGTTTCGATGTAAGACAAACAAATTCCTAAAACACCAAGAACGCCCACTAATCCTCCGTTTAGCAATAAATGCATTTTTATTTTGATTAAAGACCAAAACATCAACTTAAATCAGATTGAATTAGTTCATTTTTTCCTTTTCCTTCTTTTAATTTTAGTATTATTGTACAACTTGAAGAATATTGGCCAATATGCCAATATTTTGTTTTTTTTTTTTGCGATAATGTTGCTTAATAAGAACAATTTTAAAAATGTACGCATATTCAAGGAAAAAGGCATTTTTTTAAAGTTAAATCACTTTAAAACAAAACAAATTACAAAATATTGAATAGATCTCCTCAATGATTTCCTTCAGTTCTTCATATTATTGAAATTTGTCCTGTGTATCATATTACTTTTTTGTGTGCAGAAGTTATTCTTTTTTTTAATAAAAGTAAGAATTTAACAGATAAAAGAAGCTGGGCCTGTATGTAAATTTAGTTTAGTAAAGTTACTCTAATCAACAAAACAATTATTAGGGTGACACATCAAAAATAAAAAAAAAATAAAAATAAAAAAGTACTATATACAATTTTACATAAAAGTGTTACCGGCTCTAAATGTGTTAACCTGTTTTTATTTTAAGTATTTCCTTAAAGATCTATTAAATGATACCCATACTGAAACCTTAAGAAATATGGTGCTCAATCTAACTTTTATATGAAAAGTTCAGAGACCCACAACTCACTAGGTTTTTCTTATTTTTTTATTCTCTATCTTCCCATTTATATATTTTTTTTAATTAAACTTACTCCATTGTTTCAACTGATATGGAAAAATTAGAGGCAAGCGTGGCGTTTTGCCCGCAGTCTCAAAGGTCATGGACCAATCTTGCTTGTTAAAAAATAAAAATATTTTATCGATTAGCGTATTTAAATTTTTTCTAGCTCATCTAGTACCTTAGCAAAGTCCATCTTTACACTAACGGATAGATTGACGTCGATCAATCGGCTTCGCTAAGGACTTTATGGGTTCGGAAACGGATACTGTAGAAATAACAAACGGTATGACAAACTAAGTTATTCTCTTTTTTCACATGTGACGAAGGATATAAAGATTAACAAACGTGAAATTCAATAGTAGAATTGCAATTTTTTTTTGCAATTGCATGTCTGTTTTCGTCTTGCCCAAGCATTTTACTTTGCAATTGAAAAAATTTGTTTTCTTTTAGTCCTGATAAAAATCATGAGATTTTGTTGTTTGATTTCTAGAGTTTTTCATTTCGTAATGTTAAAGATAAAGAAAGAAGTTATCAAAGGGAAAAGAAAATAAAGAAAAGTAACTTTTTTTATTTCAGACTTTAAACACAGAAAGTAATGTTTATAGAGTTAATGAAATTGCAAAAGAGTTTTAATGCGATTGTCTTTAAGTTTTAAAATCGATTTAAAGTTGTACTTCTTCAATATAATTTTATTCTTAGAAAATAAAAGTAATGTAAAATTGTTCAACAACAGGAAATAAGTACAAATAGTAAAAAATATTTTAAAAAACAAGAAAATAAAACAATTAAAAAATATTTTTAAAACCTGCTTAGATATAAAATGGTATTTGTCTATTGTATCATCTTGTCACATAGATACCCCGCTCTGTATTGAATAAATGGAGCTTATCTTGTCTAGTTATGGTAGAAGTTTCTAGAGTAAATAGAGCTTATATACCGAAATAATAACGTCAAATACATGGGTACACATCCCGATAGACAAATAACTTTAAAAAGCATATAAAAATTGGTTTAAAAATGGCTCAATGAAAGAAACATTCGCCCTAGCTTCGATTGTAAATTAGTACTTTAAATATCGTTGCCGACTAAACTTTCTGCAAATGTAAAAATTTATGTTGAATGATTCTTGCAAAAAAACTAACTTCAAAACAGATTTTAGCTGTCTGTCTATAACGGAATTTTTTAAAAACAAAGTTGCACAAAAAAGACATTTGAGAAAATAAAAGTCGCACACATTTTTTAAGCATTAATGAAAAATTCGTTTTTTAAAAACAAAGTTGCACAAAAAAGACATTTGAGAAAATAAAAGTCGCACACATTTTTTAAGCATTAATGAAAAATTCGCAGACCGCTTAAAAAGGGTCAAATTGCGACTTTAGTCGGGCCAGCGGTAGCCCTGCATATACATATATTAAACATTCATACTTCTTTTTCTATCACACAAAGTAGTAGAAATTTTTCTCATTTATAAGTTATTGTTTATAACGGTTTTGAAAATAAAATTATGGGAACACACTTTAATTTCTAAATTCAAATCATTTACTTGTTGTTATAGCGGGCTTAGGAATACAGGTTCTCTGCAAATTCTAGCTATCCATCTAGAAAGTTCAAGAGTATGGCCCCATGCTTCAAAATAATACTACAACTAGGCCACCCTTTAAGTTATAATTTTAAATATTTATACTTGTTTTTATAACGATTTATGTAATTGATTTTCTGTTTAATTTTCAAGCGTTTCAAGTAAGGAAAAAAACATCAGTTCTGAAATTACTAAGTTATGCAGGCCCCAGGCCCTATATAAAAATGCAACAATCAATAGAATTGATAACCAGCTAATTTTTTTGAAGTCGGTTAAAAAACAAAATATCAAAAAAATATTTGTTAATAAATTCCTTTCTTAAATTTTCTGACAACTGTCGCTTCTCTGGTAAAAAGACAAGTTAAAAATTAAAATAAAATTAATTACAGGATGTCTCAATAGTAACTTGATTACGAAAATTACATTTCATTTTAAGAGCGGGTACAAAAGAAATTAATAGGTTAAGCTTATTTTCAGGATGGCCCATACATGGAAATGGATTTTCAATAAATATTTAACTATATCATCAACTATTTTTAAATTATACAAAAACTATGACTACGTTAAGACCTTTTACTTTAAAAAAAATATATTTTGTAGAGAATAATATATAAATGTACTAACAAGAGTTATGCTTATAAAACCTATGACGAGCAGCTATGGTTCAAAGGTTTTAATGTCTAACGTAAACTTTGGCTCCTTCTGAATTACAAGTCTGCTTGTTTTTCTGTTAGATAAGTTATTTACTTTTAAGATCTCTTTTGTTAATTATTATTATTCTTAATGTCTCTACTCTTGTATAAGAAAATGCCTTAAACGAATAAATGCTGCAGGTTATTATATTGCTAGTAAAAAAATATTTCATTTTGTAATAAAATTTATTAAAGTTATATATCCTCTTTTACAGCAACACTCCCAAAGCTACTTTCTCTTCCATGAACACTCAATAAAAACAAATCTAAACTTTGCTTATGGCCTTTACAGAAAAACAAATTAAATTTTTTGTAAATACGTTGTTCTGTTTATTCTCAATTAAAACGTAATAACAACAATAATAAAAGAAATTTTAGCTTCAATGTGTAATTAGGTTTTATTTTGTTTTTGTAGTCCACAATTATTATCGCAAATACGCCAAATTAACAAACAAGTGGATAATTGTAAATTAAAAAGAATAAACATAAATTTATTTACAAATGTTTGTTTTCCAAATCTAAAAAAAGCAGAGTAAAGACAAGGCCGTTTAAATTTAGGTATTTCTAATACAATTTTTAAATAATTAAATACAACATTTTTGCCAATACAAATGGAAAAATAACACAAAAAGTGTTTGTTTTATATGCGCTATTCAAAGCAAGCAACTGTTTCATAACCAAAACCTAAGGCAATTTAACTTTTATTTAAAATTTTGAGTTTAATGGTTGAAAGTTTATTAAAGTGTTAATTTAAAACTTATCTTTTTCATGGTATTTATGCAGAATCTTTAAATTAAAAAGTCAAAATGCTATAAAAGTAAAAAACTTTACAAAATACCAAAGCCGATATCGGTCAATATATACTTAACTTAAAAAAATTAAAAAATTTGAAAATATAATAAATTTTTTAAATCAGTGTTATATGTCTGACACCTTGAATTTTTTTTAGCTTTTCTTTCTAGATATATTCTATTCTGTGAAAAGTTCAGGAGTCCAAAACTCTAAAAATATGGGCGAGCGCCAACTTCTCGCTTGAAGTTTTTTTCTTATATTTTTATTGTCTATCGCCTCGTTTTTTGCTTGGAATTACTTCAAATTATTGGAACATCCTGATCTGGCAGTTTTAAAACATTTCATCTTCCGCTACTTTACATACATATATCTGAGTTAAAAAGAGTCTACTCCTGTTGCATTGCTTCATTAATCTGTTTTTAGACTTGCAAATCAGATTAATATCAAACATCCAATAATCTTTGTAAAATAAAATGGTAAATTCAAAACCTGCATTTAAGATTTCAAAGCTAAACCATGTTTTACTGTAATATTTTATAATTTATTTGCAAATCTAATATTACTCACTGACCCCTCAAAATAATATAGAGACTGTTTTAAATGCTGAATTTTCATCTTTTATGGGCTTTTTTCTTCTGTTTCTACATCATAAATTTTTATTATCTGTTATTTTTATGATGTGAAATACACAACTTTTGTTGGCAACATAATTGTCTGACAAATTGACAATAGTTTTCTAATAGTTTCGTTTCCTTCTTAGTTTAGATAGATTTAATATTAAAAACAAAAAAAAAGTCTTGATAAATTTTAATTGAAGTGCTATTTTACCATAATTATTGTTATTGATATCAGAATTTGCAATTATAAAAACTGAAATATATTAAATATAAATGGTACCATATTTTGTTATAAGGCGCAACTGATACAGATATAAAAATTACATTTCTTACTAAAAATATTAACCTCATTAATAAATGAGACTTAAACAAGTATTATAATTATTTCGATTAAAAGAGTGCGTCACCTTATAAAGAGTAATAGAATATCAATAATTTTTAAATACAATATATTGGTAGGATGCACCTAGCGGAATTCAATTGTCGCTCTTCCTATGACTGCAATGTACAACATACAAGTCAACTATATTTTCTTTACGAATATTCTAAATTTTATTCTTATTAAAAATGGGGCTGTTTTCCCTCTAAGTTTAAATTTATTTACCTAGCGGAAGATAACTATCAAAGCATTTTTATTGCAAGTTTTTACTTTTAAAATAATAATTTTTATAGATTTCTCCAGATACTATGAAATATAAAATAATTTTTAATAATAATTTACTTTAATCGTGCTTAATTCCTTGAAATATAAATATTTCATGATATTGTCATGAATTATTTATTATTTAAAACTACAAAATGAAATGTATTACTGCGGGGAAAGCATATCTATATGGCCATTTCGCTACTGCTCATACATATCATGATATATTTATTTTTGAAGGAATCAAACACGATTATAGTAAATTATTATACAAAAGATTCCGAATAAGAAATTTTCATATTAAAATAATTTTTTGTCATTATACATATTTTCAACTTGTGTATTTGTTTCCTCATATTTTAATTTATTTTAGCTTTTATTTCAATTTTAAAACTACTTTATGTTGTAAAAGAAGTGACCTAAAATAAAATTGATACCTTCTTTGGGAAAATTTTAAATTTTGGCAACTACAACTGCTAAAAAGTCTGAGTATTTTAACTGCATATGTGTGATGTGTGTCTATGCATGTTGTGTTAAGTTATTTCACGTTTTTTGTGGGCGAAAATAAACCACTGATAACAGCCATATGCAAATTTGCAGTGGCGTTAGTTGTCAAATAAAAATATTCGAGAATCACAATGGCATACGTTTACAGACACTAAACCAGCAAAAGCTTAAATATAATTTACTCCTGCAATAACAAAAATATATTTTAGTACGATATCTAGGATGTTATTAATGGGTGTTCTAAAACTCATGAAGATAGTACAAAAACAGTTTTTCAGCAGAGAACTTAACTTAAGTATGAATAAATTATTAACAAGAAGGGATTCTTCTAAAAAAGTTAGGCCTTTTTTTCTTTATTTTTCGGCCTGAAAGTTTGTTAAAAATTAGATGAATTTAAAGGAGTACCACTAGGTTAAGATTTTTTGCTAGAAACTTTAGTGGGCCACATTGTTAAAAAAATTTTGTTTTTATATAAAAAAAAAAAAAATCTCTTTTTTAATTAATTTTTTAGCATTTATATGAATGGCATGTACTTAATTGTATTTTAAGCACGAGTGACGGTCGACCTAGTCATTTTAACATCGTTTGGATTACATGTCTAAGTAAAAATATTTTTAATTTTCTAATATTTTCAAAAAATTATATTAATATTTTTTAATATGAAAGAAGGACCAAAGGCTTGCCCCGGTTTCCTTAACATTCCTCTATCTGCTAACTCTATGATATAATTGAGGTTAAATGTTGTTAGTGTGAATAATTATCTCATTCTGTACCTGGGAAACTGTTCTTTTTATATTAATTTTTAAATATCCCCAAAGTGTCAATTAACATAGCCATGACACGGTATAACAAGACCGTTAAACTTCTTGTGCAAAACAGTGTCACTTTTGCACTTTTTTTTTGCTGTTTGGCTAGACATATTATCCAGCTTCATAGTTTAAATTTCTGGTCACTAGAAGTCGGTGTAATCTCGCGATAGCTGACACCATTCACGATAACTGCTCAGACGTCCTTACTTCCACAGAAGTACGAACTAATAACGCTGCCTTGGCTTTTCAACAATCACTTCTCAACAATCAATTGTCCGTGCTCAAATGCGGCATTTCTGCATGTTAACAAATCTACCAAAGTGAAAATATACTTCGTTGCTGATAATGATTTTGTTTGTGAAGTCACTATTTACTTTTGTCTGTTTAACCAATCACTCGGCGTATTGATGACGCTTAAAGTAGTAAGTAAGCTGTAGCTCTTAAGCCAATTGAACCTTGTTAGTGTGTGAAAATTCGCCTTAGAGATGTTCGTGAGATGTTTGGTTGTTAGGAACGGCGACGAATTGTCTTCTGCCACACTAACAACAGCCGCTTTTTTGCAGAAGCAACTACTTTTCTACAAATTTTTGTAAATACTGGTTGGTCAATAAATGCGGACATAATTTACCTTTGGTTTTCAAAAAAAATTAACCTGCAGCAGACTGCTGTTTTGTATCATATTCAATTTATGTTTTGTTGTTAGCCCGCATGTTATTCATGTTGCTTAGAATAATTGTTTTAGTAACACACAACCTTCTTTTCAAAATCTTTGAAATTAATAAGATTTTGAAACACAAGCTACAAGGCATAGTTCCCTTGAAATATTTTTTTTTTATCAAAACGCTTACTACTGAATGAAGTTGACAGAAAGTGTTCTTATATTCAAACTACTTTGTACATTTCTTGTGTTATTCGTCTAAGTTTCTGATGCTAAGATGAACATAGACAAATTTGAATGTATACAAAAATAATTAATAGAATATTTCTTACTGTTTCTATTTTCGTTTACAACAAGATTAAGATAAACAAAATTGCTTTGCTTATTTATTTTAGAAATTCTTAATTTTTCAAAGTCAATATAACCAAAATACCATAATAGAATCTCTTCCTTTTTCCGAGTTATTTAATTGCTTGTGTATCCCTGTATTGCTTTGCAATGATAACAGTAATAATACACCATTTGTTATTCTAAATCTGGCACCGTATGCTCTACGCTAAATAAAACCCACAACGAAAAATTGAAAAAGTGTACATTATAACACATGGACACATCGCAAACAATAGAGATGAAATACACACAAATACTTTACAATTATGTGTGTTGATATCAATTGCGATTTGATTTGAATATGGCTTTTGTATAGAAAAAAAAAATTTTTAATTTTAATTGGGATAAATAACAAAACCGCTGCCACCAAAGTTTGGCAATGAAAGGAATGCATAAAGAAATTTTTTTCTGTGCAATTTTATGAAAATGGTAATGTATTGAACAAATGTTTAGTATAATGACAAACAAAATGTATCTATTGCTGTATATATCAAAAAAGTATTTTTGTGTTTTAAGCTGTTAGAAAACATTATCTTGTTCTTTTGAAAGTTTTTTTCTTCTTCTGTGGTTTTGATATATTTAAATTAGCTTGTAGTTGTTTGCCAACTGTTTTAGTTTCCACTATTATAGCATTTTTATTTTTTCCAGAAGATGAATAATAAGTTTAATTTTTTTTAAAGTGAATCTAACTTCTGAATAGATAATCGTCAAATTTTTTTAGGACCCTAGTTTTTCTTTACATCTAAGTTTGGTGTACCACATTGCAGAGATGGGTATTTCAGATTATCAATAATTTTTTGTAAAATTATTAAGAAATAGCGTACCACCGTTAAAGGAACAAATCATATAACTTGTAAAAACATATTGAAATGAATCGAAACATATACATACTTGCTAGAAGCAATTGTAAAAATTAATTTTTATGTTAATTATTCTTATAGTTAATAAAAGTTTACTGTTATATTATTTTTCTTTCTTTTATTAGCGCTGGCTTAAGGCTAGAAAAAATTATCTTACCTTATAACTATCCGGAGAAAATTTTAAATAAACAAACATGAGTCATATTCGGCCTTAATATAACGCTCTTTTACTTTTTAAAAGACGTTCTCAAATTTATCAATCTGATACGCATCTTATTTTTAAGCTAGCAGAATTTTACATATCTTATATTGCCATTAACTATGGCCTATATTTTTGCATTGACGATTTAAAAAAAATCAATTAATTTAATTTCTTCTTCCGTTGTTTTTCACAAGCTCTCATTATTTACTTATTTATATTATATTCTTTGCTATCACATTATGTTGCTGAGAATAATAGTAATTAAATTTATATTCTCGAAAGCATACGATGGAAATAATAAAAATCAATCTTTTGCATTCTTTTTTAAATTGCTTTTAGTTATTCATTTTACAGTAAATTAATTAAGCACTTTTTTCTGCGTTGATAACAAGCTTAAATTTTGTTTAATATCTTCATCATTTTACTTTTAAGATATCTCATTAAACTTGTTTATTTATATACTTTTATACATTTACTTACACACATGCATAATTGTATACGCAAGAACACAACCTTATACAAAAATATACATTGAAGTAATTTTTGCTACTTAAACTCAAGAACAAAAGAAATAAAACTAAAGTTTTTCCACACGAGTTTTAAAATATAAACACATTCACATGCACATGTCAATGCCAGCCATGCATACGTTATATTAACAAAGTTGTTGAGACACGCTGTTTTTGGGCTTAAAAGAGTTGATGCAAGTGGTTGTAATTCGAAATACAATAAATTGAAAAAAAGCAATATAGGAAAGGATTTTTTTTTTTGTAACGCTAGAAACTTAATGTAGTAACACAATTGTTAAAAGACGTTGAAAAGTGTTAACAAGTTAGAAGTTAACACCTTAAGGAGACGTTCAATTAAAAATACTAAATAATGAATATTACTAATAATAATTACGTTTTTTTAAATTTAATTTTTAAGCAAAAAAAGATACAACTATTAAAAATCTTACGCCAATTTTTTTTATTTTTTATTTTATTTTTTATTTTTTTTTGCTGCTGTTAAAGTCAAGAGGAAATTAAAATATTAACATACGATTTGCTAATTGCCAATATTTTTGTTATTATTGCTTGTAAATTTGACAGTGTATGTAAAAATATAAGGAATAATTATGTTTTGTTTCAATTTATTAATTTGAAAGCGCCTTTGGCTATTTCTCTTTCTTTACTGAATAAAAATATTCATGGGTTTTTTAATTTAGAAGTTCAAGATTGATGTTCTGGCGCATGCTGAAGACGGTTGTGGGCAATTATTTTTTTAATTTAAAAGTGATGATTGTATGGTGGAGTGTTTACATGGTGCAAATGAAAGTAAAACAACAAATATATAGATAAAACCAAATAGAAAGTTTATAAAATTTTACTTTAAAAAATAAAGCAAAACTACGCGTCTAACATTTATTTTATTATACCTTTATTTAACCTTTTTAATTTAAAAAAACACCTAAGGCGAACATTATTTTAATAAATTAATATATGTTTTATGTCTGACTGAGTCTATAAAGTTTTAATTATAATTGCCTTTTTATGGATTTTTCTTTCAGGCAATTATTGATAGGAATAATATCAATTTCATTATTTTAAAAAGTAATCAAGTTTTAAATTAAGTAGCATGTTGATTACTGAGCTTGTGATTGGTTTAGTGGCGTGAGTTTAAGTCCCATCCGCTGACACATTTACACCGTCAATTCGTCTGGTGTACATTTAGGTTTTTTAATACCGTAAATATTAAAGAAATACCTCAAAGTTTTAATATTACGTTTCTAAATAGCGGATGGAATAGTATAAATCTGTGCAAGATTTAAGTGTCTGCCTAAAGCTTTTTAAAACATTAGGTTGCAATGGAACATATTTTAATTTTTTTGATTAATTTTTTTATTCACTTTTCAGCGGTTATTTTAAGTTTTGGAAAAAAGTTTTTGTTCTTTTTTTCAGATTGAAGTTTTATTAAATTTTTAATTGATTTTGATTTATAAAATAAGATAATTATTTATTAATTTTCTTTAAGGGCTACATTCTTATGCTTTCCACTTAATTTAAGAAGTATTAAGTTTCCTAAGGAAGACAAAAAACTATTCCATGGTAATAGCGGATCTTTCCTCGGAGGAGATCGCAACAAAAAATATATCTACGTTATTCTCTCTCAGAAAAACTAAGGAAACAGCTTTATTCCTAAAAACTTTTTGTTTTTGTTTACTAATGCCATGCCCTATTAAATACTTTAAATATATTTAAAATTATTGTTTCTTTTCAATGCACCCTCAGTGAAATAAGCGTTACAAAATTATTTGACTAACCACAAGCAATTTATATAATGTGAGAAAAAATAACAACAAAAGAGAAACGTGTAAATAATTTTTACCTCACATACGTATTGACGCTTACCCTCTCTCGTCAAATATAAACTTGAATTTTGCAAAATTTTAGTCTGGAAATTAGAAACAAAAAGTTTAAACAACAGAAGTTTATTTCAGCAAACTCCATCTGTAAAAAAAAGCCATTAACTTCAAAAGTTATGAAGTTTTGCGTTATTACATAATTTACATTAATATTTGTTAGGTCTGATTTTTTATGGTAATTTTCTGATGTCAAATTTAAAAAAAAGTGTTGCTTACCCCACCTGTCTTTATTAAGACATAAAGGCATTAATGAAATTAAGAAATGATAAAGATCACCGCCAGAAAAGGCATTCGTTGGACGCGAAGCATTACAACACTTTTTTGCAAGTGAAAAATAATGAGCAGCAAGAAATTTTTTTAATATCGATCAATTTATTCCCATTCAATATATCTGTGAAAACAGTCACATAATTTTTGGGAGAGAACCCACGAAATTAAAACCGGCGATGCCATATTTTGTTTGAATATGCGAGTTTTTTTTTCGATTAAAAATAATCCACTAAAACAGCTTAAGGGTGAAGCGAGTAAATGTTCACTATAAAAGTAAATAACTTCTGCTTTACATATTTCTTTGAAAAGTTGCTCTTCTAAGATAGGATTTCAAAAATGATTATTGCAGCGTATAAGTGGTATTTAATTTGACATTTTAAAATATATTACTCATACGGTAGAGCAATGCTTAAAAAATATATATTGATCTAAAAGATAAAACAAAACCAGTGTTATTCCGTGAATAAGCATTTATGTTCGTGTTAGATATTTTCGCTACGCTTTGATACCGCTATAAGAATAATCAATCCAAGACCCCTATTCCAAGCCTATATGAAAGTTACAACAGATTTTCTTCTGCTTATAAGAACTTGCGGATTAGGACTTATATATATATAAAATATCTTTCAAATGGCTTTTAAATTAAATCAATACAGCGTATTTTTTCTCTCCCCCACTTACTCAACCTCTTGCTTGTTATATTAAATAAGCATACTCTCTTGGCATTTTCTAATAAATATCAAACTCTGTTTTAAATTTCATTAAAATCGGTGTGGCCATAAGTGCCTCTTTTTTCTCCTTTTTCTCCGATCCTTATTCCAGCTTTAAAAATAGGCATTGCATATTAGATCATATGCTTAAGGATCCACCTAAATCAATTTACTATTTTTTAATCAATTCGGTCGTCTAAAAATTTTAGAAATAAAGGATGCCTTTCTCCCTTTCTAGTCCTCTATTTGAAAATATTAATGTATATTTTACTACAAGGAATAAAATTTACCCGTTTTTAATTTCAATTAAATCGGAACAGTTGTTTAACTTTGGTTGACGCAAAATAAAACACGCAAACAAATTATGAAACAATAGAATTATTCAAAAACTTACTAAGAGACTTATAATATGTATATGATATACATATTTACCATATTTTTTTATATAACTTTATTAATTTTATGAACTGAATAATTGTTTGCGCTTTCACTTATAGTTTTATGACAAAAAAGAAAAAACTTCAGAAATATTTTGTATTAAATTTAAACTTTTAAATTTCAAAAAAATGTTTTGTAAAGAAAATTTACCTCATTTTTAATAAACTTTCTTATCTCTTTTTTTATCTTTATCATTTGTCAATTCATTTTACATTTTAGATATTGAACTTTCTATAAATATGAACCTAAAAACAAATAACCTCTTTTGTTGAAAATAAAACACTTGCCAAAAAAATGAAAAATTACCTGTCTGCTTTAAAATAAAAGGGTAAGTTTAATCTTTAGTGTTAATGTCTGTTTGTATATTATAGCATTACTTTGATTAATTAGAGACCATCAAGAGTAGGGTTGTTTATAATTTTAACATCTTAACCTATATTTGAACAACAGATACGGTGACGAATACAATAAATTTTAATGGGATGTGCTATTAAGCATATTGTTAGCAGGTACTTCTCTCAAAATATTTATAAAATGTTGATGTACACTAAAATTTAGCAAAAATGTAAAATGGTACATCAATTAATGTATACTAATGATTGATTGCATAGTAATTTGGTATGATGATAAGATAACTAGTATTTCTTCTTTGATAGTTTGGCTGATTGCTCAGACTGTTTTAAAACTTTTCCTTTAATTTAAGATTATCATCGATAAAAAGTTCATCAACCTAATTTATAATAAAGCTTTTCGAGGAATTTGCGACGAGATTTTTATGCTTCTGGATTATTGCATCCTAAGATAAAATAGGAAATAATGACTGATATATTTATAAGACTTCAAAAAAATATCGATTGATATACGAGTATGCGAAGCATTTGTAGATTTCAAACATTTTGTCTAAAAAGTTTACGCATCTTTTTGATGGTTATTTCATGTTAACCTGTTTGTTTTTTATCAATAACATAATTGTTGTGCATGAGATGAGGAGTACGTTCTTGCCTACTTAAGAATATGCTACACATAGGCACAATTTTATCAATACCAGAACAATCTTTTTTTTTATTTTATTTTATTCAACATCGTTTTGTGCAACGAAATTCATATGGCATTTGTCTTCTATTTTAACCATAGATAGAGATTATAATTTACTAAAAAGGTTCGTGCTAACAAAATCCTTTTTAAAACAAACATTTAAAGTAAATTTTCGCACGAAATTATTGAATATGTTAGATAGAAGCAAGCTAATTCCGATGAAAACGTTTCATCTTTGCAGAGCCAGTATGGTTATATATCAACATAAACATCTAAGTCCGCTGTATAGGATAAGTGGACAACGGGCACATATATTTACTCCATATTTATAAAGCTTGGTTTGAATAAATAGAAAATAAGACTCCAGCTTCTGGTTTTTCCTCAACTATCACTTACTAACTAGAAATGATATGACTTTCATTAGAGGGCTCCAACTACTAAAACAAATTTTTGGTTGGGGTGAATGCCCAATTCTGCTGCTGCTCATTTAAAATTTAAATGAATTTAGATTCATTATTATTTGGAAAATTTTAATTCATACAGCAGTTAAATTAGAAGCTTTACATATTGCTTCTACGACGCAATGGTTATAAAAATTGAGTTGTTAGTCGAATTTTTATTTTTTTTATTTTTAAATTATGTAGTTCAATTCAACCAGGCTGTAGTTTTTTGTGTTATTACTAGCTAATGATCAACTAAAAGTAAAAGGTCAAAAATTAATGCTTACAGCACATTAAATTACCTTATGGCAACATTGTATTTATATCTATATTCCAACCATATTTTTTCTGTCAGTACATTAACTTTAACACATCGCTGTTCTGAGCTTCGCTGGACATCTTTGCAAGAAGTTTTATTAAAGTGTTTTGATCGAACTGAAGCTTATTGCTTTGTTTGTTTCCTTGTCAAAAATAATATTAGTGAAGTCATCCTCCAATATGTTTAATCATCGGTTTATAGAAGAAAATATTATATTTATGTTATGTAAATTATAATAACAATATTTCTTATTATGAGTTACCGTAGAGAATAAGAAACCACTAGCATCGCCATCTATATCAGAAAAAATGCTAATAAAATGCATACCAAGCTATGAAAACAAAACCAGTGCACAGGGGGTAAAAAAAGTGGGAATATTATAATACTTTACTTAAAGTAGAATTTAAAATTAATTTAAGATATAAGATTGGTTCTAATAAAAAAATCTTCCTTTCCTTACATACTAAAATAATATAACTAATTATCACTATCAACTTACGCAATAACATAAAAAATAACACTAAGAAACGTAAAGAATTTTGCCAATTGGTTTTTCTTTTTTAAAAATTTATTAAATAAATTTTGTTTAAAGACCTTTAAGAAGATTTTCTGCACTTTAAATTTTAAAATTTTAAATCATAAAACAATATGCCTTTGAAGACAGATATTTAATTTATTTTATTTTATTGCATTCTCAACATCAATATGATTCTTAAAAAGAAATTAAGCAATGTTGAGAAAGAAAATCTAAAATTGCAGAATTATAAAAATGACAAAAGCAGCAGCAGCATCTTTACTTATTCATTGGCGCTCAAGTGTTCGACTTTTTTTAATAACAATTGACACTTGAACTCCATTTCTTTACTGTTTGATACTTTCATAAAACTCTCATCTTCTATTTTAGTGTTGTGCTTTCAAAACAAAAACTGTTTGAAACACAAGTCATGGTGACACAAATTATAAAACAAAAGAATGCAGAGCGATAAGATATCAATGCTGTAGATTCATAGGAAATAGAACCAGTAGTACTCAAGTTACACTTGATATTATCAAATTGAAAAGCTATGTACTTAAATTATTAAACTGAATATAAAAAACATGAAAGAAAGAAATATATATTTATTGCAAGTTTTATGACCATTAATCTATAGAGTTGTTATAACTGGCATTATAATTTTGTAAACCAGTCACTCATAGCACAATTGATATTGAAAACAAATCAGCTGACTGAAATATTGTTAATTTTTTTATTTAATTTTACAGTGAATCTGACATCTATACATATAAAAACTGCAGGATGAATTTAAATTAAATTTTGTTGAGAGGTCCCTTATAACCTTGATTTAAACATAATATTTTTTTGTTAAATATGTCGTAACGTTGAAAAAATAGTGAGCTAGCTCTACTTAAGCAAGACATAGCGCGAGACATTAAGGGGCAGTCTTAAGCGTCTCTATAATTGACAAATAAGTCTAAAGTATCGATTTTCATTTCCGTTGTACTCCCTGGCACTTGAAGTTAGATTAACAGGCTTAAGCTTTCATGTCGTTGCCTTTCACTTCAAAACTTTCTTAAGTAATAAGCGAGAAATGCAAAATTTTAAGTTACTGGTAAAATTGTTAATTTTCTGTTGAACTGCTTTTTGGTCACAAAATTAAATTAATTAATTAAAAAACGCCAATTTCATAATTGATTGAAGTAATTTTTTTGCATGGATCTTATTTGAAATCTTGAATAATTTTAATAGATATAAAAAATTATTCAATATTATAACTTAGAAGCAAGCTTAAGTCTTACTTGCATTAGTGTCTACTCAATCTCAATTATTTGCTACACTTTTGCATTGAATTAAAGCAAATTTAAATTTGTATCTTTGGTTTTTAACTTTAATATTGTTATTTTGTATATTTGTTAAGTAGCAATAAGCGCCAAAATGTTTTCATTTGTAATTAATTATAAGTTTCTTAGAAAATATTTTAGATCGAATGCTGATGCTATGGTAATGTCGCATTTATTTCAAAGTTATTTATTTGAAATAGTTTTTTTGTAAAAACAAGAAAGATGAACATTTAAGAAAAAGTTTCCTTGTTCTCTATCACTACTCGTGTTAGTAGAAGACAATTAAAACTTTGCGTAAAGTGTTGAAGGGATAAAACAAAAGTTAAATTTAATGAAAATGTTTTAATATTTTTTTTTTAACTGAACGTGGTTTTTCGATTTCTTCAATAGTTTGAAAATTAACCTGAAACATTTATTTTTTTTTTATTTAGTAATTTCTATATTTAAAAATATTGCTGTTATTTCGAGCAGCAGATTTCAAGTAAATTCAAAAAAGTTTTTTTATTGTGATATTATAAAAATTCCACAATGTATACATAAATTGTAAATTAGTAATTTTCTGTATTTCCTTTATTGATTGTACTCGAATGCTTCAAAAAAATTTAAATAATTTTGATAGGCGTTTATGTAAAATAGTAATAAACTTGAAGTGTAGAAAAATGGAAAGAGATCTTAAATTAATTTTCTTTGATTTTTCAAAGTAATGACATCGCTTTGTTTGATTAATACATTTAAAAAAACTCACTGTTAATTGGAATTCATAATAGGAAAGCTTAAATGTCTTAAAACTGTGCCCAAAGTAAAATCTTTATATACAAATTATTTCAAATCTTCTTCGAGATTTAATAATGTTCTTCATTTACGGAGAATATTAAACATTTAAAAATGCTATAATATTTTATATCAGACTTACAGAAATAAACACAAAAATACAGGTGTATAATTAATAATTTTTTCCAGTATAATATAAAATATTTTATTTATTACTTAATTTGCAACCTCGAAAATCCTGAAGCTATTTTGATATATGTTCGTAAGTCATTATAGTACATTTAACAATGTATTACCTATATAAAATTTTTAAATTAGCAGTTTTTCTTAAAGTTAAGGTTATCATATGTTTAATATTTTAGATTGAAATCAGTACACTTGAATATGGTTACTAGGTGAGATTCAACAATACGACATAGAAAGAAATAAACAGGTTTGTTTTCACTTATATTGTTCGAAAGGTAAGGGATTAAAAAGCCACATATATTTTGTGCTTGTAGGAAAACAGAGCGATAGAAGAAAAGATGCCCAGGATGGAGAACGGGATTATTTGTAAGGCCTGCTATAAAACGAGAATAACATAACATGAGAGGCACTTAATTATGGTTATCTTAAGGATAATCATGTGCAAATTCAACTCAGTTATCTGGTTATTTACAATTGCCTACTATTATTGCTTCAACAAAAATAGCAAAAAAAAAATTGGAAATAGCAGTTTTTAGCTGCTGTTTGATGTTTCTTTTTATTATTTTACAGCTCCTGTTAACGCGTTGTGCTGATAGCCATCAGGAGACTCTTTTATCATAAAGGCAAATAATTGGGAATTACTACTAAAAGCAATATTCATGGTGTTTTATGCATGTTTCAGCTTTAAGTATCATTCATGCTTTTGTGTGATATAAACAAAAAAGGTAAAATTTATGTTTTGGAGGTCCAAACAACTTTATAATACTAACACATTTTTAGTAGTTATTAGGTCCTCTCCAGAAACGTCAGCTTTGTATAGCACTGATGTACAAACTATTTAATCTTTAGTAATAAAAACTGACACAAAACTTCAAGCATATTTCTGCAATAATGCCAAAATCTGTATAATGTTTTAAAATAATTTAATAACTTTGTTGACTTCCTTGTAACACAACCCTACTTTATTTTAATGTATTAGTACTTACCCTCACCGATTGAAACAAAGTTGCAAAGAAATAGAACAATCTCCTACAAACTCAAGTGCCATTGAAAATGCTAAAGTGGATTTATAACATAGGAGAGCTTTAAGAAAAGGGCAAGAGGCATTTAATGTTAAAACAGTAATGCTTCAAAGAAATGCAGACATGCAATATTCACAAGTTCAAAGGCCAAATTCACTTCAATTTACAAACATAAAGCTGTTCCATTGCAATGGACTTTTTTACTTTTTTGCAGCTGTTTTTAAAAACTTTTGTTTCCATTTTTTTTAAAACTGCATTCTCTGTATCAGCATTTTTAATTTTATTTAAAGAATAACAGTTTTAAATAAAAGTTAAATTTTTTATCAAGCATAATAATCTAATGAAAGTGAAAAAGATATTTTATTCTTGGTAAAAAAAGAAGTAAACTGACGAATGTTTATTTTAATTTGATTTTGAGTTTTAATTTCTCGAGAAATAAATAGATTTAGTTATGAAATTGAAGAATTTGTTATGTTGTATAATTCTGCTAGAGTACTCTTAGAATGGGAAGTATTATCATTTAACTAAAAAAGCAATTATCTTAATTATTTTATAAAACTTTAAATTCTTAATAATTTTCTAAATATTTTAAGAGAACAGCAAGCTACATTTTTACACCTTATGGTAATTTTTGAAAATAAGATTTCAGGATCCTTAGAAAAGTATATTGAAAAATTGTATGCCCATTAGAAAACATAAATGTTATTCAACTTTTTTTATTAATTCTGAAAATATTTTTTTTCCTTATCAAATCAAATTTGGCATTTTTTGTAATAAAATCATTACGTTATATATGTATATATAGATACGTACGTGTTTCGGGGTACTAGTTTAAAGTAAGTTAAATGGCGACTTTTCTATATTTATTTTTCGAGAAGCTTACTAACTCATAACGAGTACAATATTTTCCTTGCGACATATAATGCATTTGTTAGGAATTTTATAAGTTTTCTATGGTAACATAGAATAATACTCGAGTTGTCACAATATATTTATTAGGAATTAATAGGTACAAATATAATATTTAATTTTTCTACCCCAGAACAATGTCTTATTATATTTAAAAAATATCGAAACAATAAATTTTATTTTATTTTGGGTTTAAAAAGGATAAATCCAAACAAAATTTTAAGTTTTAAAAAATTGTTTACTATTTATTTTTCTTATATAAGGTTTATTATGATAGTTAGAATTTCCTTTTAGAATTATGAGCAAATGAATAATTTCAATTCAGCTTAAGTTCACGTCTATTTTAATTCTTAAATTAAAAAAAAAATTATATAAACATTTTTTCTATGCATTCAAGATTATGTTGTTAACTATTTAACCAGCTTATTTGATCAATTATAAATTTATTTGGTTAGATGTAGTCCACCCACAAGCCAAAGTTATTTTCGTTGTTCTTTTTATTTATTCACATATGTATTTATTTTGATTTCTGCAAAACATAAGTTTAGCAATAATTGCTGCTTCTATTTAGCGAGAATAGAATTATACTGTTGGTTATATTCTTAGAGTTTTAAGACTGTACCTTGAGATTTAGCTAATTATTAATTTTGTTACTTTTGTTTTTATTTTTTACTAATTTTGTTTTGTACTCATCATATGAGCATCCCTTTAAAAAAACTAAGAAGTTTCAGGCTTTAAAACTCGTGCTTAATATTGTTTTATTAAATATTACATTTTAAAAATATTATAATCTCTTTTATAAGTAAAAAATTTATTTATCTGTTTATTTCCTATTCACATTTTTTGTCTGATTTAGTAAGAGTTTTTATTAGTTATATTTTCACTAAATTCTTAAGTAACTTTAAAAAAACACAAACTCTTTTTGCTGTTTCCTTTTTTTCATATACATGAGAATCTTAGAGTTAATTTTTAGTGTCCCCTATATATTTGCTTAAGCTGCTGGGTTATTGTTAAATTAACAGTTATATATTCAACTTTCTGCAAACGAAAGTGTCATTTATTACAAAGTGTCCGCCAAAGAAAGGAAAATATACTTTTTACGACGGCAATCGCTTTTTCACAGTAAACCTTGACAGATGTTCATTTTACATAATTTTTTTTTTAAATATAAATAAAAAATAATGTTTTTTTTTAGTTTTATATATGTAAAAGCTTGCATGCCATCTGAGCAGCATTATTGTTCTTGTTGAATTTATTTGGTGATGAATCTTGTGACCTGGCACAAAAAGGCATCTTCATATTTTAATAGCTCATTGAAGAATATAAGACATACTATTTCAAAATGAAAAAAAAAAACGAAAATAAGAAAATAAGACCTTGAAAGCCTTGCAACAACTGTAAAGAAATTTTGAAAGTAATTTTCTAAAATCACTTTGAATTCATAAGCTAAGAGCGCTTCCCATAACAGGAGTTAAAAGGGATTTTGTAATGTCATTTTAGCTAACCAATGCATTTTAACAGACCAAGAAAATAAGGTTGCGCAAGGCTACTAGAGGATGTAGTATTTGTGGATAGTTGATTAAAATTTTGAAACCCTGAAAGTGACAAGAAAAATCAATGTAGAGAATTTATTCCGTAAATCATCTTTTTGCTTAGAAGATCACTGTTCAATCAGAAATAGAAAAAAAAACTTATTTTTGTGAATAAAATTCTGATTTCATAAGAACACGCATTGCACACTTTGTCGATACTCCAGTGATTTCAAATTACTATTTTGCCATCGCTGTAAATTCTTCGCGAAGCAGTCTTTTAAGTATTAACCCGTAAATTAAATTTGTTTTTCATTTTCATGCTAATAAATATTGAAAACCAAAAACACTTACATTACTAAAGATGGTTTTATTTATGTAACAAATTGTCTCTCGTTTATAAAATTTTCATATACACAAATGCAATTGACCGGTAAATGTTATTTTTCTAAAGTAAAGAGAACTTCAAACATCAAACAGTTGTATTTTTGCCTAATTGTTCGTGAGCTTATAACTGCCAGTTATTTTGTTGTTTAGTGTTTAAGTTGAAATTTATAGAACTTTAATTAAAGTGTCGGTAGAAAATTCTCGCTGGGTTATGTAAGAAAATGCATATTTATGGAATATTCACAACTCTGCTGGAACATGCGCTTTCTTTTGTTAAATATTTCAGGACAGTCTAGAATAATTCCCCTTTAAGCGCACTGTAAGTTGTAGAATATAGGTATCGATTTATAACTTAAAGTAAATTTATTACAAAAAGATAAATTTTGTGTTTAGGCACAACTGTTGAACACTATTCTTATGTTGATATCTTCTCCTTTTAATAAGATTCCATGAAGGTTTGGGTCCTGATTTCCTTACCTTGCCTTAACCATCTTAATGACTCTTTTTAACTGAACTTTAACGCGGTAAAAATATTTTTTTTAAATCTCTCGTCTGTCTGCTTAATTAAGTTTTTTTCCAATAAAAACTGACAAAATTTGATTTCATAATCTTTTGTTTAACAAAGAGCCAAGTCCCTTTTTCAACGAAGCCAGCTTAGCTTTTGGATATGCATTAGCTTAACTTAATTTTTTCTATTTTACTAAACACACCACTTCAATTAGTGGCGGAAGAAAGGGTTTTGTTATTATTTTTTTTAGTGTAAAATTCAATTAAATATTTTATTATCCCAATATATATTAAATAAAAAAATAAATAAAATATTTTCTAATTAAACAATTAATTGAAACAATTATATATTTCATTAAAATAAAAAAAAATTTATAATTAAATGCATAATTGGTGCAACTTAGGAACTTATTAAATTAAAGTTAAAATCAAAAACTTTTCTCACATAAAAAACATTACTTTCCAATCATACCAACACCCATTTTGTGCTCCTTAATATAAATCAAACTGCAAATATTATTCATATTTTTATATGAATGATATTTTTGCAGTTATTGTATTGTGCAATAATTTTCCAAATATGCACAGAAATATGCATTTATGCAATATATAAACATTCATACATATGTACAAATGTACATCAGTATTAAGAATATTATATTTAACTGAAAACATTCAATAATTTTTTATTTTTTTTGCTGTTAAATCTCTGTTAGCAAGAATTTATGTTCCTTTCTTGCCTACTATTTCAACTGTTGTCCAGTATGCAATCAACTTTAGTATTTATTTAATGGTGAGATCTATATAAATATGTATATATATTTTTATAGTTTTCAAACGCCATTTGTAACACAAGGTTTCCAGAAAATTACAAAATAAATTTTTTATTTATTTAAACATCTGCTTTTGCTAAATCTTCTTATTTTTAAATTTCATGCTGATAATAAAACAATCGTTTTTTATACGCCCAGTTGCACCATTCTTCATGTTTTTTCGTGTCTGTCTTCGCTTTCGAAAATATTTTGTTTATTTTTATGAGCATAATTATAATGAATGCGATGTTTAACAAATATGCCAACGTAATAAAATTTATGGGCAGTTTCATTGTTGATAACAAAGAAAAGAGATAGTAAGAGAAATTTTATTTCTTTTACATTCATTTACATTAAAACGGGCTAAAAGAGAACATAAAGCAAACAAATCATAATAATTTTTGGGAAAAGCCGCTGGGAACATGCATTCGTATAAAAAAATTTACAAAAAGAAAATTTTATTTCAATCTACCCGCTTAAAAATTTAATATTTTTTTTTTTTTTTTTATTGTAAACTTTAATTTTAACAAAATTTTATTTTTACAAAATTTAAACATAAGCTTTAATGACTTAATTTAACTTTAAATTGAGTAAGTACCGTTGCTGTTCATCATCATCAAATTATGCTTCCTCAATTACCACTTGACAGCAAAAAAATTTGTTTCTAATTACTTGTGGAAGATAAAATTATTAACGAAGAAGGAAAATAGATCAAAGAAATAAGAAGGACATGAAATGTTTTTAAAGTTTTTGTCTCTCACTCTCTCATTTTTGCTAGCAAAAACTGGTCAAAATAAATCTTACAATAATGGTTTTTGCTAATTAAAGTAATATAAAAGAAAATCATATTTGTTTATTAAATTACTTTAGTATAATTGCGGTGGGGCAGAACACAATTGAAATGACTTAAAACTAACGACATTTATCATTCTCTTTATTGATCGAATGGTTTCCATTTCAATATTATCTCATTATCCTATTACCAATAGAACGCAAAAATTTTAGAATTTACATTTTTACTTAATAAAACATCATATTAAATATCTTAATCTTTTATCCCCACTGTGGCTTGTGTGCATTTGTTAGAATTTGTATGACTGAATATGTGTTTTTTATTTTATTAATATTTTTTATATTTTAAAAATATGTTTCAATCCAATACAAAATTCATCTGAATTTATGTGCATTTATAAAACATATTTTAAAGTATTCATGAAGTATTGGCTTTTTAATTTACATGCATCAGGTTCAAATACTCACACAGACACAGTTTATTACAAACTTTTATTTTACATACTAAAGTGCAGAGTTAGCTGAGTTTAATACTTTTAGTTTTGCAAATGATTTATATGCATTAAAATAATATTTTGAGGGTTCATAAATTTCAGCGTTTATACACAGTAAATATGGTGGACTTAAAGTACAATCGGTATTTATTAGAAAAGAGCAAAATATAATTTAAAGTAAGAATTTAAGTTACTCATCAATGTTAAACTCGAACTTAAGCCTCACATAAAATTGTTCCTTTTAAATGGAAATTTCAAGTATGTGTTTTTTGTGGCTCAAATTTTATTTTTGTGTTTTAATATTAATTGATTGTGAATAAAAAAATATTTCTGTTTGTAGTTAAGTTTTGCTTATTATAAACAACGCAATTTTCTTGCACTACGTCTTGAGGCGTAATTAAATTGTTTGCACATAAACAAAATGTAGGCAACACTTGTTTAAGTTTTTTTTGTGTAGAGAAAACAGACGATGTTCACGTTTGTTCTCAGTTTTTAATAAATTTTATGTATTTCGACTTCGCCTGCGTAATGTTATTAAAATTTATATTTAAAAAAAATGTGTTGTTAAACAGTTGCTGTAGAGTTCTGTTTCCAATCGATTGCGATTGCATAACAAGGCAAAATTAAGTTATGTATATCAAGATCATTTGCTGGGACTCTTTTTTTTTGTATTTACAATTAAATCATAGTATAAAATTAAAAAGACTTCATAAAATACATTTACACTTTTCAATAATCTTACAAAAACAAAATAAAACTAAATAAATTGAAATAGCTGAGTAAGGCAAAAACAAACATAGGAGAGGAAGCAAATTTTTCACTAAATTTAAATTTAAGTATAAATTTTTCAATTCATTAGAGCACTCAGATGTTAATTTTACGAGATTATTTCGATAATATTAATCAGCTTTATACTTTGTAAAACTTGCTTTCTCTATATTTTAACCTTAAGGTTTAAATGAATATCTCATTTTCCTCATTTAGTAATATTACCATGCCTTCCGTTGTCCTTGTAGTAGATAGGATGTCCGTTTACAGCCTGCTAAGCTTTTCCTTACATATTGCTTACTTTAGGCGTGCTCTTTTTAAATAAAGACAACAATATGAATATAATATTATGTTAAACACAAGATAATTTAAATGATATGAAATTTTTAATTGTAATTTTTTTAGTAAACTCTTTTAATAATATTGTTTCATTAATTTACTAAACTGAGTAAAAAATACATCTCTATCTTAGTAAAAAAAATGTTAACGATTATGCAGTTACGAACAATAAGAAATAAAAATTCCAAATAAAAAAGTTTTAAACATCTAATCTTTTATCCATCCCAAAGTTCTTTTAGCTCTATTCTATCAAAAGAAATCAATATTTTAAAGCTTTTTAATGTGATGACATGTGGGATCTAATAGGCACTTAAGTATTGGAATGCTCCAAGTTATTTCCCTCTTATTTTTTAGATAAAGCAAATTAAAGTATCCTTTTAATGTTAAAAAAAAAATATTATGTTGTAATGTGAAAAACTGCTAAGAAAACAAACTACAGAAGACCTAACTGTAGCAACATACGCAGATGACACCGCGTTTATATCCTCACATCAATCACCAACTGAAGCTTCAAGATTATTGCAATTACAGCTCGACCATCTACAACTCTGGCTTACTAAATGGAATATTATAGTTAACACCCAAAAATCTAATCACATTACTTTTACGTTAAGAAGGGAAAACTGCCCACCTGTAAGCCTCTACGGCACCCCAATACCCAGCAAAGAAAATGTCAAATATCTTGGGCTCCATTTGGACCGACGACTTACATGGAAAGTACACATAAATGCCAAAAGAAAACAACTCGATATGAAATTTAAGCAAATGCACTGGCTTCTGGGGCCCAAATCACAACTATCACTCGAAAATAAGGTACTTCTTCTAAAAACAATATTAAAGCCAA